>CM031964.1:728421-869650 GCA_018749465.1 Paracanthobrama guichenoti
TAGATAGACAGACAGACAGTCAGACAGTGAGACAGACAGACGACAGATAGACAGACAGACAGATAGATATAGATAGATAGATAGATTGACAGACAGACAGACAGACGGACAGACAGATAGACAGACAGACAGACAGACAGACAGATAGATAGATAGATAGACAGACAGACAGACAGACAGATAGATAGACAGACAGACAGACAGTGAGACAGACAGACGACAGATAGACAGACAGACAGTGAGACAGACAGATAGACAGACAGACAGATAGAAATAGATAGATAGATGATTGACAGACAGACAGACAGACAGACAGATAGACAGACAGACAGACAGACAGACAGATAGATAGATAGATAGATAGATAGATAGATAGATAGATAGATAGATAGATAGATAGATAGATAGATAGATAGATAGATAGATAGATAGATAGATGTTATGTATTGAGGCTTTTCTCAGTGAGTGTGTTGTATAACACACACGTGTGTTTGTGCATTATAAAAGTAAAATCATTATCTGTACAAAGTTCAGATTCAGGGAAGATAATGGCCCAGATAAGCGCAGAAAGCGTTCAGCCTCTGAAAACACTTGATGTAAGCACTCCTGCAGCCAGTCATCCTGTATCTATTACTTCATGGAGTGACACTTATAATGTGTGAATAACAGTTTGACATTTACAAGTTTAACATGAAGGAGCCATAGGGCTATCAATCAGAAATATTGATTTCATAAGGCATATTTATAAACGTAGCAGACCTATCTACATAAACGCGCATGGATGTATCCATATAAAATCACCTACCGTTGAGGAAAATTGCTGTTGGAACAGCTATTAAGACAACGATCACTACGATCCCAAATGCTGCCAGAAGCCATTTCGTAATTTTCTGAAACGTAAATAAATAAATAAATAAATAAATAACCAAATCAAATAAAACCTGCATTAAATTCATACACATAAGCCAACATACACAGCACATTACTCTCCAAATGAGTTTTTGCACTTCTAGAAGTTAAAAGCACACTTTTACATACTGTGCACACAATACTTGCACTATTTAACACTTACTGACCATTTTAAGGCGAAATGTGCGAGTCTTGGTTCAGAATTCCGTTATTATTATCCAGCGCAATTCTGCGTCTCTGTTGCGCGCGGACGCTCCCGACAGTCGAACACAGCAGGAGTGTTAAATATTACCTCAACTTTGCTTGTTAAGGAAACAATAAAGTGCTGACAGATTAAAGTTCGCATAACTCTGAAACGCGTGCCCATAATCAGTGAGACGGTAATTGCTCAGTACATGTCAGAACTAAGCAGCCTGCAGGCTATGGCGATTTGTGCACTAAATAAAGAAGTTTCCTCGAGTTTGATTCACTTTTGATTCCTTCACAACATGCCATCATTCCAGTGCCCGCAAATATTCCTGCAATACAGATCGTTTCACATGTGCATTATTAAATGTTCTATATTTGCATGATTAGATGAGCCACGTGAGGAAGATTCGTCAGAATCAAAATATTATTGTATCTGAACCACATAAATAAAATAAAAAATGTGATAAATCACGAAAATAGCACAATTTGGCATGTTTCAACAAATAAAACACAATTACGCAATATGCTTACAAAATCTTTTAATACTATTTGAATAAAGGGTGATGTCAATTCTCAAAAATGTTCATTGTATTAGTTCATTGTTCATTGTATCAGTTTCAATGAACTAAAAATTTTAAGGCAACCAGGTAACTTACTTTTTAAATATTTGTTTACAGTGTATGGTTGCCACCTTCAGTGTGGAAAAATAAGGGACAACCATTCACGACACCCAGACCCCTAAAAAAAAGGACACAAGGACTTCAAGGACACAAATAAAGAATAAGTCAAGAGCTGATTATTTCAACGACAACTTGACAGCTCAACAATACACCATAAGAAAACATGAGATCAAGTACACACACCTAAAGGATTATTAGGAACACCATACTAATACTGTGTTTGACCCCCTTTCGCCTTCAGAACTGCCTTAATTCTACGTGGCATTGATTCAACAAGGTGCTGAAATCATTCTTTAGAAATGTTGGCCCATATTGATAGGATAGCATCTTGCAGTTGATGGAGATTTGTGGGATGCACATCCAGGGTACGAAGCTCCCGTTCCACCACATCCCAAAGATGCTCTATTGGGTTGAGATCTGGTGACTGTGGGGGCCATTTTAGTACAGTGAACTCATTGTCATGTTCATGAAACCAATATGAAATGATTCGAGCTTTGTGACATGGTGCATTATCCTGCTGGAAGTAGCCATCAGAGAATGGGTACATGGTGGTCATAAAGGGATGGACATGGTCAGAAACAATGCTCAGGTAGGCCGTGGCATTTAAACAATGCCCAATTGGCACTAAGGGGCCTAAAGTGTGCCAAGAAAACATCCCCCACACCATTACACCACCACCAGCCTGCACAGTGGTAACAAGGCATGATGGATCCATGTTCTCATTCTGTTTACGCCAAATTCTGACTCTACCATCTGAATGTCTCAACAGAAATCAAAACTCATCAGACCAGGCAACATTTTTCCAGTCTTCAACTGTCCAATTTTGGTGAGCTCGTGCAAATTGTAGCCTCTTTTTCCTATTTGTAGTGGAGATGAGTGGTACCCGGTGGGGTCTTCTGCTGTTGTAGCCCATCCGCCTCAAGGTTGTGTGTGTTGTGGCTTCACAAATGCTTTGCTGCATATCTCGGTTGTAACGAGTGGTTATTTCAGTCAAGGTTGCTCTTCTATCAGCTTGAATCAGTTGGCCCATTCTCCTCTGACCTCTAGCATCAACAAGGCATTTTCGCCCACAGGACTGCCGCATACTGGATGTTTTTCCCTTTTCACACCATTCTTTGTAAACTCTAGAAATGGTTGTGCGTGAAAATCCCAGTAACTGAGCAGATTGTGAAATACTCAGACCGGCCCGTCTGGCACCAACAACCATGCCACGCTCAAAATTGCTTAAATCACCTTTCTTTCCCATTCTGACATTCAGTTTGGAGTTCAGGAGATTGTCTTGACCAGGACCACACCCCTAAATGCATTGAAGCAACTGCCATGTGATTGGTTGATTAGATAATTGCATTAATGAGAAATTGTGTTCTGATAATGTATGGATTATATTAATATATTATCCATTAAAAAAACAATAGGCCTATAACTTTAGAAGACCGGATGTGTCTGTCACCGCATGCTGCTTAAAGGGTCAGACAGTCTGAGCAACTGAAATGCTTCTCTGCAAAGTGTGCAGTTCACCTTAGGTTCAGAGTTACTGGACAGACCCATTGATACTTTTTTTCTTTTGAGCCCTATATCTGGAGATCCTCTTGCGTTCAAATGGTGGACGCAAGCTCGACATGTTTTTAAAAAAACGTGCAAGTTTACAGTATGTTCTCGAGACCACTAAAACTCAATCACGAGCAAATGAGCTTCTGTACTACTTATTGTGAAATTGAGTTCTTTATATCTGCTATTAGTATTCTCCACACTGCAAAACCCTAGTTGATCAGCTAGCATCCTACCACGGACTGGACCAAAAAAACAAAAAAACAGCTTTACCAACTGCAATTGGTAGGCCCTAACTGGTTTGTTACTGGTCCAACATGTTCTACAAACAACTATTTTAAAAAAGTTAAATGAGAGGGACACATTTGTGCGATGACTGGCTCATGAATCGATCTTCTGATTCGATTATTTGAAAAACGCTCAAACGATTCCCTAAATGAATCGGACTTCCCTTCATTTCACTATGAGGACTTTTCCTAATGGTTATTTTTAGGTTATTAATTAATAACCATGTAAAATAACCTTACAATTAAAACATATTTTTTTGTAATGATATGATACAGAGCCCTGAAAATATTTTAATAGACTACAGCATGTTGAAATGAGATCAATCAAATGTGTTGTAATTATCAGATAAATCCAATTTATAGCTAAAATATTAAGCCAGGGCTGTAGTGTGAAAAGCACAGAGATCATAAATTCGTGGGTTTGTTTCTATAATTCATTTAGGCTTCTGCGTGTCTCTGATCAGCACGCTTCTTCTCCAGCACACTTTCTCCTGTTTCCCACGGAAAACCGCGCACTCGCGTAATTTAAAAATTAATGGTCATTTAGTTTTACTGGATGACAACATTTGTTTATTGGTCTCTTTATTGAATAATTACTTATAATCAATATTCACCGATCAGGCATAACATTATGACCGCCTTCCTAATGTTGTTTTGGTCTCCCTTTTGCTGCCAAAAAAGCCCTGACCCGTCGAGGCATTGACTTCACTAGAACCCTGAAGGTGTGCTGTGGTATCTGGCACCAAGATGTTAGCAGCAGATCCTTTAAGCCCTGTAAGTTGCGAGGTGGGGCCTCCATGGATCGGACTTGTTTGTTCAGCACATACCACAGATGTTCGATTGGATTGAGATCTGGGGAATTTGGAGGCCAAGTCAACACCTCAAACTCGTTGTTGTGCTCCTCAAACCATTCCTGAACCATTTTTGCTTTGTGGCAGGGCACATTATCCTGCTGAAAGAGCCACAGCCACCAGGGAATACCGTTTCCATGAAAGGGCGTACATGGTCTGCAGCAATGCTTAGGTAGGAGGTACGTGTCAAAGTAACATCCACATGGATGGTAGGACCCAAGGTTTCCCAGCAGAACATTGCCCAAAGCATCACACCTCCGCCTCATGCCTCCGCCGCATTCTTCCCATAGTGCATCCTGGTGCCATGTGTTCCCCAGGTAAGCGTTGCACACACACCCGTCCATCCACGTGATGTAAAAGAAAACGTGATTCATCAGACCAAGCCACCTTCTTCCATTGCTCCATGGTCCAGTTCTGATGCTCACGTGCCCATTATGTTGGCGCTTTCAGCGGTGGACAGGGGTCAGCATGGGCACCCTGACTGGACTGTGGCTATGCAGCCCTGTATGCAACAAACTGCGATGCACAGTGTATTCTGACACCTTTCTATCAGAACCAGCATTAACTTCTTGGGCAATTTGAGCTACAGTAGCTCGTCTGTATGATCGGATCACATGGGCCAGCCTTCACTCCCCACATGCATCAATGAGCCTTGGCCGCCCATGACCCTGTCACCGGTTCACCACTGTTCCTTCCTTGGAGCACTTTTGATAGATACTGACCACTGCAGACCGGGAACACCCCACATGAGCTCTGACCCAGTCGTCTAGCCATCACAATTTGGCCCTTGTCAAACTCGCTCAAATCCTTACGCTTGCCCATTTTTCCTGCTTCTAACACATCAACTTTGAGGACAAGCTGTTCACTTGCTGCCTAATATATCCCACCCACTAACAGGTGCCGTGATGAAGAGATAATGAGATAAATGTAGATGTGAGAGTGAATATGATTTCGGATAGATTTGACACCCTTATTGAAGAAAACATGATGTTAATCAAGAAGTTTTTGTTTACGGACAAAAAGAAGCATGTCTGGCTAAACTGTACAATTCAGCAGTAAGAAATAAATGTAAAAACAATTTTTAATGTCTGTGAATAAATTTCATATTTTAAACACCATAGATTGTGTTTGAGTCATTCTTATTTGGTGCTGAAGAAGTGGGTATGGAATATAGTAAATACAGACAAATTTAATCTTCCATGATGGTTGATGTGTGCAAGTTATTTTTATTAATTAAACAATAAATAAAAACAAGACATGGTCTGTATATAATACTGATTATAGGCATCCATACATCTTCCACACCATTTACTGGGTTGCAGGTGTGCTAAATGATTGAGGGGAAAGTTAGAATAGTAACGTTAGGGGAACATTACAATAACGCTAGAACAACGTTAAAATAACATTAGGGAACATTAAAATATCATTAGAATAACGTTAGGGGAACATTAAAATAATGTAAGAATAACATTCTACAAATCAAATCCGAAAATTCTATTTCCATTGAGAAAACTTTCCTGGCTAACCAAAAATAAACCTTAGAAAAGAACCTTCTGGAAACCAAAAACTAACGTTCTGGGAATACAAAAAATTGTTAGCTGGGTATAAGTACAGAATGGAATACAGGAGGCATAAAATTTTTCTGACCTAAAAAATCATTGTGTCATTTACTCCATATGAACCGTATGTAACCTTACAGAAAGCCGGCATTCCCACACACATACTGTAACTGCCTGTTTTCTGTCAGTTTTACAGCAGGGCCCATATTTGCCTCTCAGACCATTACATTTATGATGGTCATTGATAAAGCAAATAATAAATAATGTGAGAGGAGACATAGGCGCACTTCCTCTTCGAGTTGTTTCAAAGGAGATGAAGCGTGAGTTTGACCTCACTACTGCCGTCCACATTCCCCATGATGAAATCAAATTCCATGGTTCAGTTTCTTTTAAGGATATAACATAAATACTACATCAAAAACATATGAACATAACTTAATTAAATCTTTAAAAAGCAATTCTTAAAATCATGTAGGCCATACTGGAAATTAGATATCACATATGTTTCTACTTTGTATCAAAATTAGACATTTATTCCAAAATATTATGATTCAGAACACTTTTTTTTTTTTGGCACAAAGCATGATGTACCGCATTGATTTTCCATTCCTTGTTCATTTCTGTGTCCGTTGAAAGAGTGTCAGAGAGTGTATTTATTTATTTTGGTGGCTAAGTGGCTAAGCATATGCTTTCTTTTGGGTGTGGCGTTCAATGTTGTTTCATAACCGTGGATTGCAGTCATGCACTGTGTAGTTGTGGTTTTTCCAGAGTCAATGACTGTTTACGGTGTTGTAACTTCATTTAAAGCCACAGAGGAAAGAACAACTGTTGGACAACTAGCTGGAGGGAAATTCGATGACAGGACTTTCCTGGCAATTTTTTGTATTTCCTTGGAAATAAAAACAGATTTGACAGATTCTTTAATTCAAAGAGGTTTCCCAGCGAACAAAAATTTGTTCTATTAAAGTGCCCTTATTATGCTATTTTAAAAGTTCCTAATTTTGTTTTGGAGGTCTCTTATAGCAGGTTGCATCAAAGGTCAAAAATCAAATTTATTTTTTCATAATATACACTTCAGATCACCACATTTTTCAATGATTCTCAAACGACTTGTCTGAAGATTCAGTCTCTCTAAATCCCTCCTTTCCGCGAGCCTAACCTCCTCTGATTGGCCAGACGGCTCAGTCTGTTGTGATTGGTCTACCTCTTACAGCATGTATCGGAAACGAAATGTCCATTACCATAACTGATCTTCAGCTCTGTAGGTTTCCTAAAACTCAGCGATTGTACACACTGTACAGACAGTAACAATGCCGTCGATTTTACCATATCAATCCGTGTCCAATGATAAAACAGTGGAATAACTAGTTATTCAACCTGAACCTCCATCACATGGATGACTTGAGCAGGACGTTTCTCAGTGATGCACTACCAAAGACTTTATATACAGGAAGATGGTGCTCTCCGATTACTTATGAATGGGAGAAAGTGCAATGCCCAATATGGGCGAATAAGCCCCGCTTTCTAAATGAAATAGCCAATCATTGATTAATAAAGTCATCGTGTCACTGCAGGTGCCTTAAAAGCTCCGGTTGCTATAGAAACTGGCAGTGTTCTGAGATGTGCTTTTAGGATTGCGCATTAGCCTCATCCAGACTGAAAAATGTAGTTTTTTGTCATGATTCAAGTGTTTATCAACAAAATTTATGAGACTGTTGTTGTCAAATTTCATTGGTGATTTCAAATATGAAATTTAATCGTAAGTTTGGGCGAACAGTTTTGCAGAATTTGATGTTTCCCCATTCAAACAGAAGGAGCTGCACTTGGATGCCCAAGAGGCGTTTCAAAGATGGCCGTCGAGGGAAATTACTTGTCTTAAAGGGACTTTGATGCTACTCAGTTTGAGGTACATTATGAGATGTTGCAGCTGTAATTCCTCACTATTAGTAAGTGCTTGTCCATCAACAAACTCATGCGTATAATATATTTCTAATTTATTGCGGTGCACATGCAGGAACTGTATCATTAGCTTTATCAATAACGACGCATAAGTTAGCCCAGCACTAACGTGAATGACTGATGTAACTAAAGTTTTCGAAACAAATCTTGCTCCATCCTTCATTTTACTCAAAGTAGTAAGAATGACAGATAACCTGCATTAATAGACACAGTTTTAGGTAATAGTGGCACACACATGATTATAGCAGAACTATTTCAGTAAGCTAGCTGGTTAGCCGGAGACCTACACGATGTAAAACACAAAAAAATGTATTTTGAACACCTGGTAGAAGATATATACATCAATAATTAATCATACTTACAGGTTTTGATTCTGAGGAGCAAGTTGGTCCAAATAAACTGGGTACTGTCCCATTGATAAGCGTTTTGTAAATCCCATTTAGACCGCACAGAGATTTTAGAAGCAGTCGTCAGAAGGTTATACTGCTGTTGTATCGCTGTGGTCATTTTAACCACTGACTCTTCATATCCTCATCCTTTGGAAATGTTTACAAAGAGAATTTACTTTTGCATAGCAGAAAGCAGCGTCTTCTCAACATGTCCACAACATAAACCAGCTACAGGGTTTGAGGGCGGGTCAAAGTAGACGTTGTTTGCAGGCAGCCAATGAAGACCATAGACGGGCTTTATGCAAATGTGATACCGTGTTATGCATACAGGTCACGGAAGTGAGACTGGAATTCCTGACAACTCGTTTAGTCGATTCTTTCTTTTGGGAGACAATTATCATGGACTTTCGACTTTTACATTCAGAGACAGCTATATTACACACTGCATAAAAAGTAATATTTGAAAAAGCATAATAGGGGCACTTTAAGTTATGTTCTCTGAACGTTTAAAACATCCTGTTTTTTCTTTTCTTGCAATCTCACAAAATTCATAACTATTTTACATTTTGGCGAATTGGTGGCTAATTTGTATGAATTTGTAGGATCCTGTTGGTTTTTTTTTTTATACAATCTTGCTTACTCCCCAATGATGGTTAACTTTAGGGGTAGAACTTCATGTTTACTTTTTACACGTAAGTTTTCATACAAATAACTGTACAAATTCATACAGAATTGTAAAATAGTTGGCATGAAACGGAAGTTGCAATAGTCTTTTCTTCGCTATTGTGGCGTATATCTGCGTGAAGCCGCTTCACAAACAAGAAAAAATGTAGGGCAGGGCAGGGCTTGATTTTACATTTACATTTCAATGTACATTTGTCCATGAGGAATTGTTTGATTGGTTGTGATTTGCTATTGGTCGATCTCGTTTGAGTGACAGGGTGCCCCGCCCTCGCGTCAGTAAACTCGTCATCAGAGAAGAACTGCAAGAGGGAGGGGAACATGAATTTAGCGATGTGCACGGATAAATTATTTTTAATAAACACTGCCTTCAGCGTTTTTTATTATTTATAATGAAACACAGGCTTCAGAATTCAAGATAATATCACACACAAGATAACATAAGATTACTAAGGGCAATGTGTTCTTTCCCACTGTCAAGGGCTGTAAACCACGACAGATTTCCCAAAAGATTTTTATTGGATAGGAGTGAAAGGTCACATCCATGTGTTCAAGTCAGGTGTTTACTGTAATTATGATGCTAATTTTGCGATTAGCGAGTCAAAGTACCAGGATGACTTCAGTTTTGACCAATCAGGGCTAAACATTCTGATGCCACTGACGTCAGAGAAAGGCTCCTGCAATAAAGGGGCCGACAAGATGTGATGTCACAGAAAACAGTCGGAAACAGTAAAAGGCTATGGGGCATTTTTAGCCAGTTTACAACCATTATCGGAAGTAGATCTTTAAATTTGTGGCGCAGTTAAACTGTGGCACAGATCTGGGGGAAAAAAAGCGAATTATGACGTTTTACAAAATATTTTACATTTGCGACTGGAGGAAACTTCAAAGTATGTTTTCTTCCATATCGGCGGATCTTCAGAAATCATTTAACAGCAGACAACAAGGGTTTAAAAGCTTGTTAAAAGCTCAACAAATATCATAGTGTCATCTTTATTGACTGCGCTCAGGTGGAACTGTCTCATCTGCCACAAAGCGGACTTCCTCAGCAAACAAATACACACACTCACTTAAATTCGATCCGGCCTAATGCAGCATGGGCCGCGGCACATTAAAACATCCTCTTGCAGGTGTGGCACGTACAAAATTGTGTCGCTTTTAACAGGTGATGCGTGTTAACGACATTCTAGTGGCAACAGGGACGATGTCACGGTGCTTCATGCATCCAGTAATGACTCATTTATCCCAAAATAAAAATCATTATTCTGTGGCACAGAGTGCAGTGATACTGTGGAAACATAAAAGACACATACAATTGCAGAGAAATCTTTTTTCACGTTTTTTTTAATCATTTGTAATATCTCAGAGCCTGAAGACCTGAAGACAAAAAAAAAAAAAAAAAAAAAAAAAAAAAAAAAAAAAGAGTTTTTGATTCACTTGACAGGATGTGGGTTATCTGTTATAAAACCGGAAACATGTTTATCCAAGATAAGGGTCAGTCTGATGATAAGTATCTGGGGTTTAATGCATCAAAAGCGTAGCTAACAAAAAAACAGGTTTAGCCTTCTACACCTAAAACATCATAACAAATTCCTGTTGCTGTTCGAATGTTCACAATCATTATTTCAACAAACAACATGTTTGCATGTTATTTGTTCAAGCACCAAATTAAACTGTATCACTAATGCAGACAACCATCATTAAAAAGAGGGTTCACAGACTTCTTCCTGCAACTGTATTTGATTCATTTAATATTATTTAAACATAATTGTATTAAAGATTATTATTTCTTTTATTTTTGTCATTGTTTAGTCCATTTCCTGGTTTGCCTTTCTAAGATTAGCCAATTTATCCAGTCCTAGTCTCTCTCCAATTAACTGTTTATTGACTAATCACTGTAGCTGTGAGCTAATCCTGATATATAAATGCCTGCACTGTTTCACAATACACTGCGAGACTGTATACAGTGATGTTTGTACTGTGTGTTCATGAGAAATGGCTATTTTCCATTGTTTCTTTGATTATATTGTGCAAGCATTAACTTTATTGAAGTGTTTGTATTTTTGTTTTGTCTAGATACCACACTCACATTCATACATTATGCACTTCCTGCTCATTTGCTTTGTGGACTAATAAAGTGGTCAAATGGAACTGTACTGCTGGACTGTGTTCTAATAGATAGACATCACTGCTGGGATCAAGCCAGACATTCCTCTTTAAAGCCTATCCTCCATTATATATATATATATATATATATATATATACACACACACACACACACACACACACACACACACACACACACAGTCACCTAAAGGATTATTAGGAACACCATACTAATACTGTGTTTGACCCCCTTTTGCCTTCAGAACTGCCTTAATTCTACGTGGCATTGATTCAACAAGGTGCTGAAAGCATTCTTTAGAAATGTTGGCCCATATTGATAGGATAGCATCTTGCAGTTGATGGAGATTCATGGGATGCACATCCAAGGCACGAAGCTCCCATTCCACCACATCCCAAAGATGCTCTATTGGGTTGAGATCTGGTGACTGTGGGGGCCATTTTAGTACAGTGAACTCATTGTCATGTTCAAGAAACCCATTTGAAATGATTCAAGCTTTGTGACATGGTGCATTATCCTGCTGGAAGTAGCCATCAGAGAATGGGTACATGGTGGTCATAAAGGGATGGACATGGTCAGAAACAATGCTCAGGTAGGCCGTGGCATTTAAACAATGCCCAATTGGCACTAAGGGGCCTAAAGTGTGCCAAGAAAACATCCCCCACACCATTACACCACCACCACCAGCCTGCACAGTGGTAACAAGGCATGATGGATCCATGTTCTCATTCTGTTTACGCCAAATTCTGACTGATACCATCTGAATGTCTCAACAGAAATCGAGACTCATCAGACCAGGCAACATTTTTCCAGTCTTCAACTGTCCAATTTTGGTGAGCTTGTGCAAATTGTAGCCTCTTTTTCCTATTGTAGTGGAGATGAGTGGTACCCGGTGGGGTCATCTGCTGTTGTAGCCCATCCGCATCAAGGTTGTGCGTGTTGTGGCTTCACAAATGCTTTGCTGCATATCTCGGTTGTAACGAGTGGTTATTTCAGCCAAAGTTGCTCTTCTATCAGCTTGAATCAGTCGGCCCATTCTCCTCTGACCTCTAGCATCAACAAGGCATTTTCGCCCACAGGACTGCTGCATACTGGATGTTTTTCCCTTTTCACACCATTCTTTGTAAACCCTAGAAATGGTTGTGCGTGAAAATCCCAGTAACTGAGCAGATTGTGAAATACTCAGACCGGTATATTATATATATATATATATATATATATATATATATATATAGAGAGAGAGAGAGATCAGGCATAACATTATGACCTAATATTGTGTTGGTCCCCCTTTTGCTGCCAAAACAGCCCTGACCCATCGAGGCATGGACTCCACTAGATCTCTGAAGGTGTGCTGTTGTATCTGGCACCAAGATGTTAACAGCAGATCCTTTAAGTCCTGTAAGTTGTGAGGTGGGGCCTCCATGGATTGGACTTGTTTGTTCAGCACATCCCACAGATGCTCGATTGGATTGAGATCTGGGGAATTTGGAGGCCTAGTCAACACCTCAAACTCGTTGTTGTGCTCCTCAAACCATTCCTGAACCATTTTTGCTTTGTGGCAGGGCTCATTATCCCGCTGAAAGAGGCCACAGCCACCAGGGAATACCGTTTCCATTGTCTGCAACAATGCTTAGGTAGGTTGTACGTGTCAAAGTAACATCCACATGGATGGCAGGAACCAAGGTTTCCCAGCAGAACATTTCCCAAAGCATCACACTGCCTCCGCTGGCTTGCCTTCTTCCTATAGTGTATCCTGGTACCATGTGTTCCCCAGGTAAGCATCGCACACGCACCCGGCCATCCACGTGATGTAAAAGAAAACGTGATTCATCAGACCAGGTCACCTTCTTCCATTGCTCCGTGGTCCAGTTCTGATGCTCATGTGCCCACTGTTGGCACTTTCGGCGGTGGACAGGGGTCAGCATGGGAACCCTGACTGAACTGTGGCTATGCAGCCCTGTATGCAACAAACTGTGATGCACTGTGTATTCGGACACCTTTCTATCAGAACCAGCATTACCTTCTTGGGCAATTTGAGCTACAGTAGCTCGTCTGTTTGATCGGACCACACAGGCCAGCCTTCGCTCCCCACATGCATCAATGAGCCTTGGCCACCGGCCACCTGTTGCTGGTTCACCACAGTTCCTTTCTTGGACCACTATTTATTATATCTCTCTTCAGAATGGTACCTTTCCACAGCTTGGAAGCAGGCTTGGATAACCCCTCTGCTTAAGAAACTCACTCTAAATCCTGCATTTCTAGAAAATTACACCTATATCCCTTCTTCCATTCATTGCTAAAACACTTGAATGAGTCTTGTTCAACCAAGTCTCTACCATTCTTACACAGAACAGAACAACCTCCTGGACAACAATCAGTCTGGTTTCAAAAGCGGCCACTCAAGTCTTCCCTGCTCTCGGTTATTGAAGCTCTTAAACTAGCAAAAGCAGCTTCCAAATCCTCAGTACTCATCTTGCTGGATCTGTCTGCTGCTTTTGACATGTATAACCATCAGATCCTCCTGTCAACTCTCATGACGAAGGCCATCTCAGGAAGTGCACTCCAGTGGTTTAAATTTTACCTCTCAGGAAGGTCCTTCAGGGTGTCGTGGTGGGGTGAGGTGTCTAGGTCGCAACATCTAGCTACTGGGGTGCCTCAGGGCTCAGTGCTTGGACCATTCCTCTTCTCCATCTACATCACTAGAATCGGTCATTCAGAAACATGTTTTTCCTATCACTGGTACTCTGATGACCCCAACTCTACCTCTCATTCCAGCCAGATGATCCAATGCTCACATCTCAGCCTGCTTGACAGATATGACAGACATTTTTGACTGGATGAAGAACCACCACCTTCAACTCAACCTCGCAAAGACAGAACTGCTTGTGGTTTCAGCCAACCCAACACTTCATCACAACTGCTCCATTCAGTTAGGTTTACCAACCATAGCTCCATCCAGGAACCTTGGAGCTGTGATTGATGATCAGTTAAACTTCACAGAACACATTTCTAGAACTGCCCAGTCCTGCAGATTTGACTTGTGCAACATTAGGAGGATCAGGACCTTCCTATCTGAGCTACACATCTCCTTGTCCAAGCTCTTGTTCTGTCCAGACTGGACTACAGTAATGCTCCCTTGGCAGGCCTTTCAGCATGTACTGTCAAATCTCTGCAACTGATCCAGAATGCAGCAGAGTGGTCTTTAACGAGCCGAAGAGAAGCTGGCGTTCTGCAAGTGAACAGCGCCATCCCAAAGAGGCACAAAATCACTTTCACAGACCTTTACTTTGATTATTCCAAGCTGGTGGAATGACCTGCCTAACTCAACTCGAGCTGCTGAGTCTTTAGCCATTTTCAGGAAACTGCTAAAGATGCAATTTTTTCAGCGCTTGACTCATTTGTCAACGTTTGACTCATTAATACTAGCAATTACTGTTATCTATATCTATTCATCCAGTACAGGACTAACTGGTACTTGTCACAGCACTTGCATGTTGTTGCCATATTTGATTTGCTTCTATTGCTCTCATTTGCGAGTCGCTTTGGATAAAAGTGTCTGCTAATTGACTAAATTTAAATAAATGTAGTTCATAATAATAATAATAATAATAATAATTATATTTAAATAATAAATATATAAAAATATGTAATTAATATTACATGATAAATAATTATTATAATAAATATATTTTGGATTGTGTATAGAAATAAATAATAAAAGTAATACTAATACTAATAATTATTATTAATTCTATTTAAATGATCATTTTAAATCATTTCTTTTATTTAATAACAGCTTTTTATGGATATATTTTGGACTGTATATACAACTGTACAACTGTTAATAATAATATTATATTTAAATAATAAATATGATATTGATTATAATAATAATAAATATATTTTGGATTGTATATACAGAAAGCAATAATTATAACTAATAATAATTAATTCTTTTTTAAATAATTTTAAATCAATCATGTTAATTATATTGAATTAAAATATAAATAAAAATAATATTTATTATTTAATATTAAATTATAAATATTATTAATAAATATACTTTGTATTGTATATAGAAAGCAATAATTGTAATTACAATAATAATAAAACAACAATAAATCATTTAAATAAAAAAATTATAATAATTGTAATAATTAACAATTATATAATAACAATAATAATCATTATATCTAAATAGTTATACATTTAAATTATATTCATTATAATAATATATTTTGGATTGTATATAAAAATAACAACATTAATTCATTATTATTACGCATCTCATTTGTAACTCTAGTACTCACTTTTTAAAAATAAAGTGAAAATAAATATAAAGAGATGTTGAAGGCAGTGTCATTTTAGCATAAAGCCAGATTATTATTTCATTCCTGTATAGCAGCACCACCTGCTGCCCAAGCAGTGACCTGCATAAAGCCAAACTCAACATGATCCCATTAAATATTGTAATTTAATCATCTTCAATATGTTTTCTAAAGTTTAAAATGCTTTGAATTACAAACAGGAAGCTCTACTCAAAGTTTCCTCAATACCAGCTCTTACAGTTCGGTGTTAGTCGTGTTCTTCACAGCTCTGTAAATGTGAATGTCCCTTTGAGAGTCATAATGGACCTCTTGCACGGAGAACCTCTGCCGTAGCTCCATCAGGAACCGCTCATCTCGCTCATATCGGATCCGACAGGACAACAACACCACCGTGTTCTCTGAGCTCAGGTGTTCAAGAGTCTGCAGGAGGGCGGGAAAAGTCTCTTCCAGGTAAACAATGTCGGCTCCCAGTATCAGATCAAAGCTGCCTGGGGGATACAGATCTAGATTTTCACCCCAGGTAAGTTCAGATACTTGTGCCGCCCCCTGCTGGCTGGGAGGAATGTTTTCACGCACATTGGCAGTCAAAAATTCCAAGGCAGGTTCTCGGTCTGTAATTGTCACATTGGCTCCTGCAAGAAAAAAATATTCAGACTGATTAATTCATAAAAATAAAAAAAAAGAAATATACAGTCTGGGAAAGAATCATTCATTCTTACCAAGCAGAGCAGCTACAATGCCCACCAAACCTGTGCCGGCTCCAAGCTCAATAGCTTTCTTTCCTTTAAGTTCCACGTTTCCCATCTCCAGGAACATGCAGAGCACAACAGCCTGGAAAATAAACAGGGATGGACTACTGAATCATGACTGAAAACATAGACACTTTCTGTTTTATGTTTTAAATCTTGTGCCACCTATCTTTTACCGGCCCATATCTGTAACCACTAGCCTTCAATGCATAGGATGATTTTTGATCTTACAGCGTCCCAGACCACAGCAGCGACACCCAATCGCTTCCAGTCCTGGCTGAGTCTGATCCTGTGATTGGCTAGATTAAACTCAGCTGAAGTCTGGTGAAGTTTTGACAGAGCAGGCAGTACATTCTCATCATAGGGCACCAAAGCCATCCTGAGCTGCTAAAATACCTGAAAATATTGAAGAAAACATATGATTTTGCTAACAGTTACCTTTATCATAAAATAAAAGTCATTATAGAATATCTGACATTTTTAAATGTTATGCTGTATCTTTGTAGTTGGCATAATGTACTGTACCTACTTATAAATCCAGCGAGTTGAACGTTCCTTATTTGCTAACGTTTCAAAATTGCTAGCCTATTTGTCAAAAACCGAGAGAAATCAAATACAAACTATTAGTAAACAAGAGAGATTCAGCATGGTCCATGCAGCAATGTGTTGTTCGTCCGCTGTTACTTCTGACAGTCGTGACTCAGCAGCGCCATCAGATGTTTAGGCGTGTAACTCCTATATTTCCATATTTTTCGTTCACTGGAGTCTAGAGTGGATGGACCTACTGTACAAATAGGCTATACCCTATACTATCACCTCTCTGTCCACCTTATTTTTAGGGCCCAAGCCCTGAAAGGGCGAAGGCCCTATTGTTCTTCTAAGGATTATTATTGTTATTATTATTATTATTATTATTATTATAAAAAAAAAAAAAAAAATCTTTTTTTCCCGCCTTTTTGGGGCCCTTAACATGCTCGAAAACTCTTGAAACTTTGCACACTCGTCGGAATGCGCGGCCATCAGGGTTTGGTACCCGGGCGTGGCAGGGGGGCTCGACAGCACCCCCTTGAAAAAAAAATTATAATACTGTCCATAAATCAAAAACGCTTGCATGTATTAGTATGAAACTCGGTACACATATAGAACTCATCGGGCCGAACAACTTCCGCGCTCTAAGTTATGCGTCAGCCCAACAGGAAGTGAGCTATTATGGGTCGTTTTAAAACGCATACTGTGGAATTTGAAATACTCCTCCTAGGCGATTAACCCGATCAGCGCCAAACTCGGTCAGCATGAAGTCAAGGCACTGAGGATGCTAAATTGCGAGCGGATTTTTGATATCTCGAACGGTTTGGCCGTGGCAGGAGACGAATCTATGGCGAGAAATGGGAAACAGGAAGTGTGTTATAACTTCTGCATACATTGACCGATTTGGATGAAACTTCAGCTGTGTGTTCGTTGTAAGAGGCCGATCACATGGATATGACTTTTGTGAGTCAAAGTTATAGCGCCACCAACTGGCAGCAGGAAGTGTGTCACTTTCAAAAATGCTTTGAAATCACCGTCTTATTTTCACATTTTTTTACTTCAAACTTCATCAGTATAATGTCAAAACATGGCAGATATAGACATATGAATGGATTCCTGATATTTTAAATACTGTTGCCATGGCAACGTGTCAAAGTTTAATAATTTTTGGGGTGTTTTTGAGACTCTTAGCATGCTTGAAATGGCATGAAACTCAACACACACATCAGTGATGCCTTCCAGTAAATATGGCCAAAGACTTAGAAACGGGCGTGGTGGAGGGGCTCAGTAGCGCCACCTTTTGACAAACCCCTGGGGTTAGTTTTATCTACAGTCACCAAACTCTGTATATATATTGTTCTCATCAAGCCGGACATCTTTCTAATTTACAGTCATTAGCTCTGACCAACAGGAAGTCAGATATTTTGGTTTGAATTTGGAATTTTGGATAAATCAGGCTCTGAGTTATTATAAACTATTCGTAGGAGATGAATGGAAGCGACACCAAACTCGGTCAACATGAAACAAAGACACTGAAGATGCTATAGTGCGAATGATTATAGGATATCTCAAACGGTGCTGCTATGGCGAGGGATTAAATGAAGGACAAAAAAGTGAAACAGAAAATGTCTAATTTCTTGTAAAATCATTGTTTGATTTAAATTAAATTAAGATTGTATGTTCGGTAATTGAAGCTGGGTGAATTTAAAATGAATGTACTATTTTTCAGATCAATATATTTATTTTATTTAATATATTTCATCTGAATCTTATTTTGTCTGCCCTCCCTTCATTGTCCAAAAGATGTCACTGTTGACTTAGTAATGAAGCAAAAATCCCTGTTTGCCTCTTTGTCTCTGGCTCTGTGTGTGTGTGTGTGTGTGTGTGTGTGTGTGTGTGTGTGTGTGTGTGTGTGTGTGTGTGTGTGTGTGTGTGTGTGTGTGTGTGTGTGTGTGTGTGTGTGTGTGTGTGTGTGTGTGTGTGTTTTCTATACAAGACACATGGGCTTTACAGAAGGTCATGTGCTGTGTTTGCAAAGATCACGTATGATGCATGTCTTTTAAATGAATTATTTACTGATAGAATTCAAATTTATTAAAAAAGTAAATTTCACATGATTTTATAAAAGTGGCTGTTTATAATAAAACTTCCATAAAATTTAGACACGCATCTTACTCTTACCTGACACTGATATTAAAATCATCGTTGCGGTTTCTGTGATTTGGCTCCATTTATTAATTTTGTAATGAACACTTTTTATTGGATACCTCCCATATTTAAATGAAAGCACGCTTTTTGGTGCATGAGATTGGTGAACAAACAGTAGCTAAGGTAGGTCAAAAACACATGAAGAGAAATGTTAGGATAATACAACATCAGCATTCGGACGGTATTCTGCACTCATTTGAAATTGCCCTTTGACATCATCTGACATGAAACTCATCTAAATTGAATTGATCTCATAGATGTTGTGGTTTGTGCTCATAGCAGCACCGACTGCTGCAGTTAATGAGGGGAATTCACATGACTTTGACAGTCATTTTATTAAAACATTTTAGCTACAAAAAATAAATAAATAAACAACTTGCCTAATGTACTTTACGTAATGATGATTGATCTTAAGATATTTTAACGTATAATATGTGTTGTGCGTACCCATGTTTACACGTACGCAACAATAGAGTTTAGATGCGTTTCATATCATAGGCTATCACAAAGAACTATCACTTTAGTGTGAAAAAAGTGAAAAGAATTTTTGAGCTGCAAAAGATAACTTTGCAAATATTTGAAAGTGACCTATTATATCCTATGACAATAAAATTAATCTATATTTCAATGACATCATGGGTGTGGCTTGTGGTCATAGTGGCAAATATTAAATGTGGCATATTTAAAATATTTTTCAAAAAATATTCTCCTGTTTAAATGCATATTGCCTGTCGTGCACAGTCGCCCTGAAGCCACGGAGCATTTGAATCTCCACACGCTGGTTGACCCCTGCTGGTCAGAACGGTATATATTAGCCTTACAGTGTGATGACGTAGTGAAGCCACGTGACGTTGGCAGTTTGAACGATTCAGTTTGAATCACTGGTTCGAAACAAATGATTCGCAAAGGTTTCGAAGCTTCGCGAAGCGTGTCAGAAAGCGCCCGTCATCACTGTGAACACAACAAACACATTCCCTTTTCGTACAGCTAAAATAACTGGAAGCGACGGACATGAAGCTTTGCACTTTGCTTTGCACAAGTTGCAACGCTCTTTCAATAACAATAAATGTGGGTAAAACTGACAAAATAAATGTAATACTTGATATTAATCAGAACTGTGGAATGTTTTGATCGGAATAAAATGTTTTGCACATTTATTTTCTTCTGTTTCTGGCATCTGAATGGTAAGTTAAAAATGTTTCATGACTTGATTTACATGAACTGTTATTTAATGTGATTATCTGTGTGTGTTTGGTTCTGATACAGACGGAGTGAAGATGGTGACAGTGATGGAGGGAGAGTCTGTCACTCTACACACTGTTTCTGATATGCAGAGATGAAATGCCTTATATGCAGTTCTGGATTGGACCTAAAAATACTGGTATAGTTCAAGTTATTTGGTTTGATGAGAAGACATATGAAGTTAGATATTATCATGATGAGACATTCTGAGACAGACTACAGGCGGACAATCAGACTGGATCTTTGACCATCAGAACCACAGACTCTGGACTTTATCGAATGCACGGTCCAGTCTCAAGTGAATCATTCAGTGTTACTGTCTATGGTGAGTAATTGAATTTTATGTGTTCTTTCCTCACCATATATTAACAATCAATAATTTGAAATCTCATATATACACTCACCTAAAGGATTATTAGGAACACCTGTTCAATTTCTCATGAATGCAATTATCTAATCAACCAATCACATGGCAGTTGCTTCAATGCATTTAGGGGTGTGGTCCTGGTCAAGACAATCTCCTGAACTCCAAACTGAATGTCAGAATGGGAAAGAAAGGTGATTTAAGCAATTTTGAGCGTGGCATGGTTGTTGGTGCCAGGCGGGCCAGTTCATTCTGGCCAGTACATTCTATACTTGACGAGAAAAGCAGGTGCCGAACATCTCCGTTTCTCCGCATTAACCCCGCCCACTTAACATTTCTGACCAATCACACAATAGTTCTCGGACACCCACAAGAAAAAAGTTCTGCTCAGACGATATGTTGAGAACAAGCTGCAAGAACTCCCAAACCAGGGCGGCAAGAACAAAATGACGTCATTTTGTTCTCGCAGCCCTGGGAGCGAGAACTTTTTTCTCTGTTCTTGCGGAGTATGTAACAGCCTTTAAGCTTGGTACATACTCTACAAGAACAAAGAAATGTTTTCGTTTTTTCGAGGTGGCAAGAACAAGAACAAAGTTTGTTCTGGCCAGGACATTCCATACGTCACGAGAAAATCAGGTGCCGAAGATGTCCGTTTCTCTGCATTAACCCCGCCCACTTTACATTTCTGACCAATCACATAATAGTTCTTGGACACCCTCAAGAAAAAAGTTCTACTCAGATCATGTGTCGAGAACAAGCTGCGAGAACTCCCAAACCAGGGCTGCGGCAGCGATAACTTTTTTTTCTCCCTCTGTTCTTGCGGAGTATGTAACGGCCTTTAGTTGTCGGTGTAAGCAGCATTCCGACATCTCGCGCAGCAGTGACCAGGACTGTGCATTCGATAAAGTCCAGAGTCTGTGGTTCTGACGTCATGCAGTTTGAGTCCAGACTCCAGATTCCAGGCTCCAGGCTCCTTGTTACCCAGGAAACAGGGAACGTTCTCAGAACTTTGACAAACGTTCTGGCAAGGTTCTCTCAAAGTTACGAACAAACTGTCAAGTGACATTAATAAAATGTTCATTCAAAGTTATCTGCTCCTTATCAACGTTCCCAAAACTTTAGCACTTTATTGTTCATTTTTTAGTTGGACGTGTGTTGTGGACTTTTTTTTAAATGATAACAATACTGACTGCAGCTTCTCAGATGATCAGTAGAAAAAAAATGTGTGAAATTAAGTCACTTCCTAAACTGCATGAGCTCAGTATGTGAGTGTGTGGGTGCAGGACTGCTTTTCAGCTAATGTGAACCTCACATTTGACTTACAAAACAGCTTTTCTGTGAAACCGAGACTATGTCATCCAAAGAGGTCTATAATATGGAGAAAGCTAGCCGTTCATTCACCTCAATGGCAGCTGAAGAAAAATACGGCCTGCATGCTGCCTTCTTTCAGTATTTTCTCTCAGTTTTGCTGTCAGGTTTTATAGCCAATCACCTGCGGTATAAACGTCATTTGACTAATCATTCCGTAGCCAAACTGAATTTAAAATGCAGATGTGCAAATGAATAAATAAATAGTTGTTTATAAACCTTGTTATTAATAGGCCAAATATTAAGTTGCCATATGGACTGTAACACGTGACTAGTCAGAGTTTGAGGAACAGACGTCTAAACATTTAAGAGGCGTGAAGACTGGAGGAGAAATTCTTACTGACAGAAAAGTTCCTCAGTTTGACTCAATATCTACAGTTTAAGATACTAAAACAATCAGCAGACTTTATTTGAGATTAATGACACATTTCTGTTGCGTTTCTTTAGATTTGTGGAGTGTTTTAATCTCATACTTTTGAAGAAATGTTTTGCTCATTAATTTTCTTCTGTTTCTGGCATCTGGTTGGTAAGTTAAACATGATTTATGACTTCAGGTTTAGTACAGTGAGAGGAGTTACATGAACTGTTATTTAATCTTGTTATCTGTGTGTGTTTGGTTCTGATACAGACGGAATGAAGATAGTGACAGTGATGGAGGGAGAGTCTGTCACTCTACTACAAACTTCTTTATTTATGTATATTCCAAGATCGTATGCACCATATTTAGAGTGGAGGTTTGGACCTGAAGATACTTGTTTAGTTAAAGTCAATCGGCTTGATGAGAAGACAAATGAAATTATATATTTTGAGAATGCCATATTCAGAGACAGACTACAGACAGACAATCAGACTGGATCTCTGACCATCAGGAACATCAGAACCACAGACTCTGGACTTTATCAAATGTACATTCCAGTCATTTCAAGAGAATTATTCATTGTTACCGTCTACGGTCAGTAGTTGAATTTATTTAATTTATTTATTTAACTCTTTCATAATCTCTTATATTTACATTACATTTACATTTATGCATTTGGCAGACGCTTTTATCCAAAGCGACTTACATTGCATTCAAGGTACACATTTTTACATTTTGTCAGTTCTTGCTTTCCCTGGGAATCAAACCCACGACCTTGGCGTTGCTAGCGCCACATTCTTATTGTTTGAGCTACAGGAAAGTGTTATATATAGGGGTGTGGTCCTGGTCAAGACAGTCTCCTGAACTCCAAACTGAATGTCAGAATGGGAAAGAAAGGTGATTTAAGCAATTTTGAGCGTGGCATGGTTGTTGGTGCCAGACGGGCCGGTCTGAGTATTTCACAATCTGCTCAGTTACTGGGATTTTCACGCACAACCATTTCTAGGGTTTACGAAGAATGGTGTGAAAAGGGAGAAACATCCAGTATGCGGCAGTCCTGTGGGCGAAAATGCCTTGTTGATGCTAGAGGTCAGAGGAGAATGGGCCAACTGATTCAAGCTGATAGAAGAGCAACTTTGACTGAAATAACCACTCGTTACAACCGAGGTATGCAGCAAAGCATTTGTGAAGCCACAACACGCACAACCTTGAGGCGGATGGGCTACAACAGCAGAAGACCCCACCGGGTACCACTTATCTCCACTACAAATAGGAAAAAGAGGCTACAATTTGCATGAGCTCACCAAAATTGGACAGTTGAAGACTGGAAAAATGTTTCGATTTCTGTTGAGACATTCAGATGGTAGAGTCAGAATTTGGCATAAACAGAATGAGAACATGGATCCATCATGCCTTGTTACCACTGTGCAGGCTGGTGGTGGTAGTGTAATGGTGTGGGCACACTTTAGGCCCCTTATTGCCAACAAGTTAAATTATGAACAGTAAGACATAAAAGTATAACGAATTCACAACAGAGACTGTTGATAGAGCTTAAATGATATCATCCCAGATTTAGAATATTTAGTACAATTATATATCATATAGTAATTTATTTCACATTATTCTCTCTTGTTTTCCAGCTTGTCTTCCTATTCCTGTCATCACCAGAGATTCTACATGTTCTTCATCATCATCATCAGTGTCATCAAATTGTTCATTGGTGTGTTCAGTGTTGAATGTGAGTCATGTGACTCTCTCCTGGTACAAAGGAAACAGTTTATTGTCCAGCATCAGTGTGTCTGATCTCAGCATCAGCGTCTCTCTTCCTCTGGAGGTGGAATATCAGGATAGCAACACTTACAGTTGTGTGCTGAACAATCCCATCAGCAACCAGACCAAACATCTGGACATCAGTCAACTCTGTCAGACATATCCAGGTACATCATAGAGGATGTTAATAATGATTTATAGAAAACTCACCACAAACATTGTTCTTCTTTCTGTTGCAATCCTGTTGGTGAGTTTGTGGTTTAAGTGCAGTTTCTCAATAAACCTCTTCTTCTGTCTTCAGACTCTGTCCACTGTTACAGTTTCACTGAAGCTGTGATTCGATTGGTCATCTCTGCTGTGGTGGGAGTGGCCACTGTTGCTATAGTGGTTTATGACATCACATCCAGAAGAGCTGAACAGAAACGGAGAACATCACAGTCAGTCCCTGAATAATGATCCATATGTTTTCACATCTGTGCAATGGATCCCACAGAACATTTTGAAATATTAGGGATGTTTACAATTTTCAATGAAGCACAAAATGGTCTAAATGACTGTTTAGCAAATTGATCTGAATCAAACTGTAAATAACCAGCAAAGTCAAGGAAATCCACTGGTCAAAAAGAGCAGGAACCCTGTTGCCGAAGTTTTAATCAGCTTTTGCACAGAAAATGTATTTATTTTTTCATATAAATAATATTGCTTTGCACTTCTCTCTTCTTCAAAGACAACTGAAATCTAAAGCATGATGTTGAATAATATCAAAGAACAAAGATTCTTTGTGTAATTTGCTTGTTGTTCAGTGAATGGAGCCCGTTTGAACTGAATGTGTTTGTTTGAATCTCAGTATATTGTTGAAGGGTTTTCTGGAG
Source organism: Paracanthobrama guichenoti (assembly GCA_018749465.1). Taxonomy (NCBI): domain Eukaryota; kingdom Metazoa; phylum Chordata; class Actinopteri; order Cypriniformes; family Gobionidae; genus Paracanthobrama; species Paracanthobrama guichenoti. The sequence continues at coordinate 753,386 of CM031964.1, forward strand.
ATCAGCATCTCAAATGCTATAATAAAAATCTATATGTAAAGAATCTGTATCGGTCTGATAATGGAAAAATAAAAAAATATAGTCAGTCCAGGTGGAGTACATGTTTTATTAGCTCTACAGGAAGTTGTGGCCAAAGTGACAGTAAGTAAGTTTAGTTTATGCGAAATGCAGTGGCAGTCTGTACATTTTAAGCTGTAGCCACTGACTGGAGAGTTCACCGCTGGCAAATGACAAAAGAAGAGGAAACAAAAAACTGGACGTGAACGCAGATGTTGTCCAGATTAGGGTTGGTTTGTTCAATGATTATGTGCTCATCCATTTATCTGTCTCTTGCACAGCCCCTGTGAGGGACATTCTAAAACACTTAACGTGAAAAAAGCTTAACATGGCTTAATTTATTAAGATCGAATTCTGTACACACCATACTATGTACATAAAATGTTTACGTTTTCAGACGAGTTTAATGCCCATATAGAAAACATTTAAGTGGTTTCTTTATAAAGGTTTTCGGTAATGCTTTAGACGTGTCAATTTTTTGGTGAAGTAATAGTTGAATTAATTTATGCATTATACAACACTATGCGGTTAAAAATGTTTAAAGCTTATGCAGTTAATAAAGTTAAAATTTTAAATTAAGTTAATTTTCAGCAATCAGGAATATACATTGGATATACTGCATTTTACATACTTTAAATATAGCAAATACATTCAAGTAGTTTATTGTAAAAATACAGCAATTTAAAAATACAGTTATTTACTGTAATCAAAGAATACAGTAAAAGTCTGTAAATTAAATTACAGAACCGCTACAATAAAAATTACAGGTAATTTTTAACAGATATTCTGGTTGTCAATAGAGAAAGATGTGTGCAGAAGCAGAAAGGTTGCAATACACTAAAGTTTGGGGTTATCGCACACTAAATGTTTTTTTTTTTTTAAACATGACACAAAAAAAAACCTATTACAGCAAATGTCCAAATGTGTCCAATGTATAGAGACATTTCAGTTTTACTTTTAAATAATAACATCATACAACATCATTAATAACAAATAACATCATTCAAGTGACTGAGCCCGAATTAGGTACAAAAATGACTCACTTAACCACAAACAAATCATCAGCAGCTTAGGAGGGAGACATTTATATTAACAACTAGACGCTCTGTTCAAAAGATGACAAACCACAGTATATCATCTAGCCTAATATTGGTATTTTTAGAATGCTAATTCACTGGTATGAGTGAATAACAATATCAAAATGAGTCTAAATAAAAATTCCCCCTCATGTCGTTCCAAACCAGCAGGACTTTTGTTCATTTTCAGCACACGTGAAGATCTTTTTAATGAAATCTGAGTAATTTTTGTCTCTAATCCATGAATTGAGTGGTTTAGTCCAACATTTCTGAAGATACTCGATCGGTTTATATGATGAATAGATTTAATCTAGGCTTTTATTCACATATGAACATTCGTCAGCTCGCACATCAGTTGTGGTAAATGGAAGCTGAAGCGTATTTGCTTAATATGCGAGAACCAATGAGGTTCATTCTCATGTTATGCAGCACATTTGAGCTTCAGCAAGAACCAATGAGGTTCATTCTTGTGTGTTACACAGCACGTTTGAGCTTCAGCAAGAACCAATGAGGTTCATTCTTGTGTTACGCAGCACGTTTGAGCTTCAGCAAGAACCAATGAGGTTCATTCTCATGTTACGCAGCACGTTTGAGCTTCAGCAAGAACCAATGAGGTTCATTCTCGTGTTACGCAGCACGTTTGAGCTTCAGCAAGAACCAATGAGGTTTATTCTCTTGTGTTATGCAGCACATTTGAGCTTCAGCAAGAACCAATGAGGTTCATTCTCGTGTTACGCAACATGTTTGAGCTTCAGCAAGAACCAATGAGGTTCATTCTCTTGTGTTATGCAGCACGTTTGAGCTTCAGCAAGAACCAATGAGGTTCATTCTTGTGTGTTACACAGCACGTTTGAGCTTCAGCAAGAACCAATGAGGTTCATTCTCGTGTTACGCAGCACGTTTGAGCTTCAGCAAGAACCAATGAGGTTTATTCTCTTGTGTTATGCAGCACATTTGAGCTTCAGCAAGAACCAATGAGGTTCATTCTCGTGTTACGCAACATGTTTGAGCTTCAGCAAGAACCAATGAGGTTTATTCTCTTGTGTGATGCAGCACGTTTGAGCTTCAGCAAGAACCAGTGAGGTTCATTCTTGTGTGTTACACAGCACGTTTGAGCTTCAGCAAGAACCAATGAGGTTCATTCTCGTGTTATGCAGCACGTTTGTGCTTCAGCGAGAACCAATGAGGTTCATTCTCATGTTACGCAGCACGTTTGAGCTTCAGCAAGAACCAATGAGGTTCATTCTTGTGTGTTACACAGCACGTTTGAGCTTCAGCAAGAACCAATGAGGTTCATTCTCGTGTTACGCAGCACGTTTGAGCTTCAGCAAAAACCAGTGAGGTTCATTCTCGTGTTACGCAGCACGTTTGAGCTTCAGCAAGAACCAATGAGGTTCGTTCTCGTGTTACACAGCACTTTTGAGCTTTCACAAGAACCAATGATTTTCATTCTCGTGTTACCACAGAAAGCTCTTAAATATCATCAAAAAGATCTTCATTTGTGTTCAGAATTTGAATGAAACATATCAACTAAAGAAGATAACAACACTTACAGTTGTGTGGTGAGGAATCCCATCAGCAACCAGACTTAACATCAGTCAACTCTGTCAGATATGTGCAAGTATGTCTGTGGTGTTATTACCAGTAATAAATTTTTTATAGAAATACCACAGACAAATGGTTTTGCTTTTAGTTCAGATGTTGGTGAGTTTGTAATGAACGCAATGTTTTTTTCTCCTGTAAAGTTTGGCATTTTAACATGGGGCCTGTCCCTAGTGTCCAGTCAATGAATTGCAGTTTAAGTCACTTCCGTATTGGCTTCAAGAGAAACTAGGGGAGGATGCTGCTTTGTCAGAATATGAGTCTGATAGCTCCATTGGGCTGATTATGGTGCGTGTTTCAACTGAACTAAGAAAATGCCTCCTAGATCTACAACCACTCAGAGCAACGGAGTAAGTGATGTTTGTTGAGCGACGTATAGTAGTCAACAACTGCATGCATGCTGGAAGTAGAAGAAGAAGATGAGTGTAAATGAATTTACACAATCATTTTTGAGAGAAACAGTAAAGGTGAATGCATATATGAACAAGTTATCCGTTTAGGATTAGAACGAATTCAACCCAAGCGCTCTTTGGTGACGTGGATGATTACACTACTGTTGATCATCTGTCCATCATCGTATAAAGCGCGCTCTGACAATTTGATTGGTCTGATCAACTCTGGTTTGAACATAGTTGCTCCACAACGGATTAAATCCAGACCGAACTTCCCGACCTCAAATGTTGTGGGTGGGGCTAAGTTCGGCTGCCATCCAGGCTACAGACCCACATCGAGATGTTGATTACATTGATTACATTTGCTGCCGCTAGGGTGCGTCTAGATGTCTAGGCTACCTGAATCTTGCTAACTAACCAAACTTTAGATTAAAATGGAATAATATCCTACTGTACTGTCTTTACTCACTCACCCTCTCATCAATCGCATTCACAAGTGCACATATTCACAGTTAAACTGACCCAAATAGTGGCTTTATATTTACATGGAGTGTAACATGTGACTAGAGATTGAGGAACATACTTTTAGCCAAATAAAGTATGACTGGGGGAGTTCTGACAGACGAGTTCCTTCATAAGACTTCCTTCATTATCTCATACGGTTGAAAAATGTTTTGTGTATTAATCTACTTGTATTTATGGCATTTGGTTGGTGAGTTAAAAATTTTTTTTATGGCTTTGATTTGGTACAGTCAGATGATGTATGTTAACTGTAATTTATAGTTCATGATTTAGTCTACTCACCCCGTTTCCAAACCTGTTTGACATTTTTTCCTCTGTGGAACTCAGATGTTTTCTTTTTTTTCATTTTGTGAATACATTTGAAAGTCAGTGAGGTCCAACGCTGTATTGCTTTCAGCTTTTAGCTTTCACTGTATGGGCAAAAACATTCTTCAAAATATCTTTTCCGAGCTCAACAGAATAAATAAAGTCATACAGGTGTGGAACAACATAAATGTCATAAAAGGCCTACATGATGACAGAACATTCATTTTTGAGTGAACTGTCCCTTTAATCTTGTTATCCATGCGTTTTGTTCTGATACAGATGGAGTAAATATAGTGTCAGTGACGGAGGGAGATTCTTTCACTTTACACACTAATGATACTGTCCAACCCAGGTATAAACAGTGGACATTTGGACCTCAACGTACTATTATAATCATTCAGTTTAATGGGGGGACACCTGATATTACATATTTTAATGACGAGAGAATCAGAGACAGACTACAGATCGACAATCAAACTGGATCACTGACTATCAAGAACATCCAAACCACAGATACTGGACTTTATGAACTACGCATGCTGAAATACATGCTGTTATTCAGTGTTACTGTCTATGGTGAGTACTTGAATTTGATATGCCCAAGTCATATGTTATGTTTAATATGTTAAAAGAATATTAATTGACAGCAATACTGCTAAATGATTTCATATATGCCGGAATAACATTTAAGATCATTCATAAGATTGACATGACTGATGCATTTCTTTCTTTGAAAGCTTGTGATAAACTCAAATTAAAAAAGCCAAAAATAAACGAACATGGTCAAAATTTGAATAAGGAATAACACATTTATTAAAGCTGCAATCCGTAAGTTTTGCCTCTTTGTCGCCAAAACCTGCAATTGCAGTTAGTAGCGGAATCATTATCTTTATGTGGGTCGTGCATTGTCACGGCTCCTCAGCGCGGATGAATCTAATGTTTTAAGGAGTAATATGTGTAGGCTGTCACCGCACCAGTGTGGATACTGTACCTCAGAATCACAGATTCTACGTCTTGAAGGTATGACCAAAATAATACGTTTCACCGGAAAATGTGAACAAGTAACATGTCTGCCACTGACTGAGAAAAAAAGCATTACAATGAATCGTGCTACCAACAGTGATTAAATCTAACGATCGCTTAGCTCATATCACATTGTTAATGTTAACAACATCAGCATTGCGTGTGTATTAGCGTTATCTGTAGATTTAAATTTCTGTACAGTCTAATCTTTTGCTTTTGACTACGGGTGAATCTCGTCGTATGATTGTCGTTTGGACCTTTCTGGATTACAATCTGCCATCAGAATGATACATTTAATTATTCCAGCTGCTGTGAGAAAAGGCTATAAATGATCCGCCACCTGCAGCATCCTCACATGCGATACTACTACTAGCCAAACTCCTCCTTTATGTGTACCGACGTGACATAATAACGCAAAGACATGCTCAAATTTCCTGCGTAAAGGCCTGTGCACTGTTTTTCGAGATGTTTTTCGCCACGTCTTTGTGTTCACACCCAATTGATTTTTTGGCGATGAGCCGAGTGAATGTGCAAATTCAGTAGATGGCGCTCCCGGTACACAAGGTGGTGCTGCGCCACTTTACGCTTCTGACACTTGCTTGTCACACAGAAGAAGAAGAGAGACAGTATTTACGTGCTTGCCAAAACCATTCACACACTTTTTGCTATCTGTCAAGCAGCATTAGCACATCAGCTTCTTCTTTGTCTACTTACTTTGTCGTATCAATGTGTGCTCGGGAAGACCATTTTATGCTTGAGCGCCACCAAGTTGTGTTTTACTGTAACTTCAGCAGCTCCAGGAACGTGAACAAAAGCGCCGATCTCGTTGGTCGGCCATTTTTTTACGTGTCGCATTTTTAAAAATGACGCTTTTACGCCTGCCGTTTTGCGCGCCGGTGTGCACACTCACATTTGCGCCAAGCGGCAACCTCCCGTGGTCTCTCTTGAAGCCAATACGGAAGTGACTTAAAATGCAATTAATTCACTGGCCGCTAGAGACAGGCTCCAGAAGAGAGCAGAATCTCATTGAGCCCCATGTTAAAATGTCCAACTTTACAGCAGAGAAAAACATGTTTACAACCTGGTACAAATTGTGGTTTTGGTCTATATAGCTAATTTTGCCAACTGTGAGGGGGTGTAATGTGTAAACTCATTCGTTTACATTATATAAAGCCTTAAAGTTCTGCATAATTAAGGGCGAAGCCATTTGAGTGACAGGTGGATAGCCGTGTGTCTGCTGTCTGTTAGTCATCACGTAACTTCAGCTCCGCCCACGTCCTGCCTCTTTGCCCATTGTCAGTTATCCGGGAGTGACGCGCGATGATGCGCTGACAAGATGGCAAAGGCTAGCTCGACCCTACTTTACACTTCAAAACTGCTCTTCAGAATCCTATGGATGACGTTACGGACACTATGTCCATATTTTTTTACAGTCTATGATTGGCGCCCTTTGTTTAGTCACGAGGCGTTAAACATTGGCGATAAATGCGCGCGAAAATCGTCTCGGTGTGAACAGGCCTTAAAGCTACCAGTACCACTCAAATTATAACACATTATTACAAGCTTACCATTGTGAATTTTGAGCACTAGTTTTGAACACTGGCTGGTTATGTACTTGCTCAAAAATGGATTTTGGATCATTTTTAACCAAAGAAAAGTTACACACTGCAGCTTTAAGTAAAAATGTTAAATTATAAACACAGCAAATTAATGAAGTAAATATGAAAACTGTAATAGCAAATAAGTTTTTAACAAAAATAAGATGTTGTATTCAAGAGTTTATAATAAATTCCAAAGTATTGTATCTAACAGATAAAGTTTGCGAAGATCAGAGAAATTATGTCATTAATAATCATTATAGAGGAAAAAAGGCCCAAAAGAAGTAAGATATTAGCAGAATACAATAAAAGGAACAAAAAGAAGAACAACAACAAAATTAGAGTAAAGAATATATATGTATGCAGGAAACTTACATCCTCCTAGTGTTTTGGTCTGATAAGTAAAGGTCAAACAGACTTCTCCATTATGTCAGGTGGTGTATCAGCTAGGTCGGTGTGACCAGTCAAAGGCTAAAGCTGCAAAGATAGATGGAAATAGATAGACGAGATGTGGTTTTGACACCTTTAGAACAAAGACGGCGAAGCAAGCACTATACCATATCTTACATCTTACAAACACTGTTTCTGGAAAAGCACACCTAGTACTTTATCACTCAGACAGTAGTTGGAATATGTCCAATATCTAACAAAACACAAGATATATATCTTACCTATATATACGTATATATAAGTACATCATACATATTTTTGGAGAATATGAATATCAATCAAACAGAATAAAAGATAAATGTAAATGAGTAACAATACTTGAATATATGTTGGAGGTTACTATATGAAGTATGGATATCTGAATACATGAATTAAAATCATAAATGAATAATATGAATAGGAAACCCGTTTGGATACATCACTCACCCTCTATTCATTTAATCTTTTTGTTTGTTTTGTTTTGTTTATATTTTTTAGCTCGTCTGCCCATTCCTGTTATCAGAGACTCTTCAAACTGTTCATCATCAGTGTCATCAAATTGTTCATTGGTGTGTTCAGTGTTGAATGTGAGTCATGTGACTCTCTCCTGGTACAAAGGAAACAGTTTATTGTCCAGCATCAGTGTGTCTGATCTCAGCATCAGCGTCTCTCTTCCTCTGGAGGTGGAATATCAGGATAGCAACACTTACAGTTGTGTGCTGAACAATCCCATCAGCAACCAGACCAAACATCTGGACATCAGTCAACTCTGTCAGACATGTGCAGGTACGTCTGCGGTAATGCATTTTTATAGAAATACCACAGACAAATATTGTTGGTGAGTTTGTCATAAAGTAGGTGCAGGTTCTCAATAAAAATAAAACCTTTTTCTGCCCTCAGACTCTGACCAGTCCTGCAGTTTCACTGAAGCTGTGATTCGATTGGTCATCTCTGCTGTGGTGGGTGTGGCTGCTGTTGCCATAGTGGTTTATGACATCACATCCAGAAAAGGAGAAGCAGTAGATTTCAATAGCCGAGCTTGACTTTTGCAATATGCATATTAAAGGGGTCAACTGAATTGAGAAATCAACTTTCCCTTGAGCTTTTGATATATAAAAGGGCATCGTGATATAAGAATATCCTGTAAGTTTCAGAACTGAAAACTTCCTTGTTAGTCAAAGAAAAGCTTTTATTGATATCTAGCTCAGCAAACGATCGATCTGCGAATGTGCTTAGGCTACCTGTGACGTCAGTGCAGTGAAACGCCGCCTCAACAGAAGAAGATGAAAGCCTAATTCTGTAGCCCCGCCCACCGATTCGCACATGACATGTAACATAAATAACATAAGTAATAAACTGTCATTGAAGATTACAAAATAGTGTGCAGTGCTTGGTTGTGGAAGAACACAATCGCTGGATAAGCTTCCTTCGGTTTCCAATATTAGGAATGTGGTTGAACTTTATAAAAAAATGTTTAGGCATTTATATAGCGCTTTCATATGTACTACTGTACACCCAAAGCGCTTTACAACTATAACAGAGGTCTCTCCGGTATGCATCATCCACTTGGATGATGTGACAGCAGCCACAGTACAACGTTCGTTTCAAAACGGATTCTTTTCAAATCAAACCAAATCACCTTTATTTATATAGCGCTTTTAACAAGTCCAATTGATTCAAAGCAGCTTCACATTGTTAACAGGAAAATAATGCAACAGAATTTGTACAGCCGTTCTGGTGAAACGGTGATGTTATCCAGCTAATTTCAAGTATCATATAGTGTCAATGCGGGCAGATCGGTAATATAGATGAAATTTAGGTGTCCCCAACTGAGCAAGCCAAAAGTCAAAGGCAATGGTGGCAAGGAACCAAAACTCCTTCAGGGTCAGAATGGAGAAAAAAACCTTGGGAGAAACCAGGCTCAGTCGGGGGGCCAGTTCTCCTCTGGCCGACAAACAAACAGTGTATGATTATAATTCTGGCAACATTGCAGGTCTTAAGTCATATTAGGTAAATAGATATTTGTAAGATTATTCAAAAGATTGGAGTTGTCACGCCGGAGACGGGTTTAATGAGGATGTCGTGTCTATGCGGCATTTATGGGGGGAGTTTATTTGACACGCTCTCTGCAGACATTTCAGGGATGTGTTGGTCATGTCCAGGCGCAGGTCCACCATCTGATCTGTATACGGCCCGGATCCGGCTGACTGCAGTAAACCTCGGGATAAACAGAGAGACTAACATTAGCGTAGATGCCATTCTTCTTATGATGTAACGAGTACATCAGGTGTTATGGGAAGTGTTCCCGGTTCCGGCTGACCTAGTTAATGCAGCCTAACAATCATTTACTGATTTGAATAATAAAATCCAGTCTCTTTTGTAAACAAGAGACTGGATTTGCAGACAGATGTTGTGCTTTCTATATTGGATACGGCAGGAATGGTACAACACACTAATTGTGCATTGTTACAGATCATTTGGTATCTACTGATTATGTGTACGTGTTTAACTAAACATAATTAACGATAACTTACAACACTGACACAGGCTGGAGTAACCTTTGTATTTGAGGTGTTGTTGTCCTGCGATTTGTAATCAGACTCGAACATGAATGGGCCAGGGCTCGCAAAGCCCGACGTCCCGGGGCTATGTGTTTTCCAGTCAGGCTACCAAAATGTATCACCAGCCTGCCTGACGGGCTATCTTAAATAGTGAAATAACATTCCTTTCTTGATGTGCGTTGTTCACTCTCTTGACTTGATATTTGAAGGAAAACTACAATCACAGAAGTTTTAAACATGATGATTTGTCTACAGTGAATGCACGTACTTGGTGTGCGTGTGTTAATGACGTAAAGTTCTAAATACTCATAAAAGTTCATTTGATTTAGCAAATTTGTTTAATTTAAGTTGGCTCGTCTCAAACCAGTTAATTATTTTGTGCGTTAGGGTTTACAGTGTACTAATTTGGCGTTATAGTCAAATTGTGAATTAGTACATTTTTTACTTCATACTAAAAATGATTTATATACATTTTGTGCTAAATTAACATAGTTGATTTTAGAATTTAAAATTGCATCAGTGTCTTTCACATTCATGATTTATAACTTTAGACGTTATTTGAAAGGCCTTATAAAACTCCACCTGACAACTAGGGGGCACAAATCACGTAAAATCTTTCAGCCAAAGTATACGTGTTTACATTATTGCAGACATTTCGATTAAGTTTGTTTGCTTGAAAAGTTTGCATCAAGATGACAAGGCGTTAAAAATTTAGGACAGGGTTTGGCAACCTGCATTAACCGCTGAGCGAGAGAGATTAATATTATTATACATGTTTATTTTCGGTATGCCAAATACCTCTTACGCAGTAATAATTTGTCTGTTTTATTACGGTATTATATATGGGAAGCATGTAGTTTCCAAAGTTACACATCCACAAAAACAAAACCCTCAACGGTTTCATTTGCAACCACACATTTATTGATTCAGCACAGGTGTGTTGGTGCTGTCGTGGTTGGGCAGGTAAAGGAGGACTGCAGGATGGATGGATTTCAGGTCAGACGTCACTCCGTCAGGCGTTTGAAGGACTGAACTGTGGGGCAGACAGCGCCCCAATCCACGGGCTTACGATATTCCCCCTTCTCCAAAAGGTACTGGCGCCCCCTGTAGTTTGGGTGCTCGTAGAAGATCCAGATCCCATCCAGCACTTTACAGGAGTGGACCTCACGTGTACGGAAGCGTTCCACCACGGATGGACAGTCCTCAGTGGTCTCGTATACCTGGCCGGCGAAATCTCCCTTGTCATAGAGTTGGATCTTATACTCAGAAGTGCTTACCTGGAGAGGAAGGGACACCTATTGAACATCAAATACACACTACCAGTGTTGGGGGTAACACATTAACTCGAGTTATGTAATCAGATTACTTTTTCAAGTAACTAGTAAAGTAATGCAAAATATCTGAGTTACTTTTTCAAATAAGTAACGCAAGTTACTTTGTTTTCCCATTTATTGACTGACAGACTGAAAATCGTAATTGCAGAGGCGTTGTGTGTAAACACGATGGTTATTGTAGCTCTAGACTAAATGTGAGTGTGCTTTTTTTAACCTCATTTTATTTACCAATGTACTTGCTGCTGACCTTCAATGATTCAGTTAAACCATGATAAAAATGACTTTAGAATTTTAGTTTTTAATGCTGAAGTAAAAGTGTTCTCCTGCATCCTATTGTTCCGTTATCCAGAATGCCAGCACAGCTGAAAGGTTTGTTTGAGCTCCGCCCTCTACTGTAGCATTTTCTTCAGCCTTAAATTTTGATGTGAAAGGGACTTTACATTTGCCCAAAAATAGAACTTTTGGTGGAAAAAAGTCACCAAAAGTAACGTAACGCTTTACTTTTCTTAAAAAGTAGAAAGTAACGCAATTAGTTACTTTTTAAGAGAGTAACGCAATATTGTAATGCATTACTTTTCAAAGTAACACTGCGCACTACACAATGATTTGCATGCATGTGTGCGACTTACAAAGTGGATCATCTTGCAGGAGCAAATGCGGTCGTTCAGACCCATCCAGCGTTGGTAATCTGGATACTCGCCCCGGGTCAGAACATACTGGTAGCCCATGAAGTTGGGCCTCTCGTAGACCACCCAAGCCCCGCTCTCCACACGGATGGAGTTACACCGGTTCAGGTAGGCATGGAAGTCCGAACAGTCACTGTCGCACTCGTACCGACGGCCCTGGAAGTTCTTGTCCTCGTAGAAAATGATCTGTATAAAGGAGATGGTGGAATTTTATTTCTATATATTATTAAAAAAAGATTATGTAAAAACCTATCAAATATATATCAAATGGAATAAATATTTTTAATAAAAGGATCAATAATCAGAGCAGAGTGTCCTGATCACCTTCGTACTCACCCGGCCCATTCTGCAGAGGTTTGGCTGGCAGCGGCGCCTGTGGAGGGGGTAGAGGTGCGGAGCTGTGCTGGTTCAGGCCTGTCCCACTCCAGCTCTTTTATACCCAGACATCTCTCTGTAAAGAGGACATTCGCTTTGTCATGAAAATCAGATCCAAAAATTGAGTCAGTGCTTTCTAGAAAAAGACAGGTGGATTATAGGGTATAGAGACGGCAACGTGCGCAGGGGTCTGTTTGGATGTGTGTGTTTATTCAACTGTGTTGGTAAGTACGCACACACATCCACATGCACTCATTTTGAAATTTTTGGTCTGGAAAAGTGGATACACATCATTTTGCCATTCTATGCTACACAACATACTATAGTAAAAAAAAAAACACAAAAAAAAACAACAAATGCGTTTAATACGCTTGAAAATGGCCAAACATGCTCAGATACACACAAAATTCCTTTCCTGGCTGCAAGCTAAAACCTCTGCCAAATTTCAAGGGATTAGATAAGCTTATATGGCTTCAATGTGACCTACTTCCACCCCAAAACGCACAGACAGTTTATTTTTTCCTAATTATTTGCCTAATATATTTATGTATACTAATACATTCTTAACAACTACAACGCTACTATGGCTACCAAATGTAGTAAATGATCTTAGAGGACTTAAGTAGTATATAAAGATATATAACGTAAGCATAAAACCTGATAGATGGCTAGAAGTGTCCACAGAAAACAAAATCAGCACTTGCATAAACAAGAAACTGGTTAAAGACAAACAGAGGAAGATACTGGAGCTAAATATGCTAGTGAGCTAGCTAGTTCCAACAGAGAAAACTATTTAGGATTCTAGATTAATAACACATTAATAATTCATCAGTATTCATGAAATAGACAATCTGCATTTGTTGAGTTTCTAAAGTGTGCAAATAGTCTACACTAGCAATAGAGTAAATTATTTTAGCTACTGTTGTTAGCACATTATGTTATATGTCAAAGCCTACGATGGATGTAGTGTGATAGACATGTACATCTGCACACCTAAAAACGTTCTTCATCAAATTCAGTACATACTCAAAGAATGCAACACTTCACAAAGTGGGACACTTTCTGTGTGCCCTGTATGTTCATAAATGACCACTAGGGAGCAGCATCTTTTTTCATCAGCAATAGCAATGCCCTGGAAATTAGCCACAACAACATATGGCCTATAACATCAAATAGCATACTCGTATTTTCCTCAGAAAATGCAAAAATATAAAATTACAAACACTATTTGTGTAGCCTAATGGAGATCATTTTGCTTGGACAATGTTTGGATCTACTTTTGACACTGGTTGTCACTTCAGGTTCAGAATGAGTTTTGCGGTTCATATTCCCTTAAAGCTAATATTGTTAAGGCAATCTTTCTTTAATCTTCCACATATGAGTCCCTCATCCAAAAGTATCAAAGCATGTGTGCTAACCAATAGGCTATAGCTTGGACACGCACTTGTTTAAGTTAAGTGACATGTGAAAGCCAAGTATGGCCATTTTCATCAGTTTGAGCCAGTTTCTATGATAGCTTTGGCAGTGATTGTCAAACATATGAAACCCTCGACCAGTCCCCAAGATTTTATCCCGGCATGATTATTGAAACCATGGTTTTTAATGTTGTCAGGATTTTGAACTTAATAAACAATTGCCTTAAGACAGGTTGTGTGCCAGCTGATTTTAAACATGCCATAGTGCAGCCATTATTAAAGAGATCAAGTTTGGACCCCACAGATTTGGCAAATTTCAGACCGATCTCAAAACTGCCTTTTCTTTCCAAGGTCCTGGAGAAGGTTGGTTTGTATTCAACTCAATTTTTGAAGTTTTCCAGTCCGGTTTTAGGGCAAAACATAGCACAGAATCAGCACTTTCACTGGTTTCCGTGACGGGTCACATATTCTATTAAATGCTGATTCTGGAGCTTTGTCGATCCTGGTGTTACTGGACCTGAGTGCGGCCTTCGATACCGTAGATCACAATATATATGTTGGAATTTGGGGTGTGGCCCTTAAATGGTTTAAGTCATATTTAACAGATTTTAACAGATACTTGCAGTAAAACTGGGTGAATGTGTGTCAACGCCACTAAAGTGTGGAGTCCCTCATGGGTCTATTCTCGCTCCTCTTTTGTTTCTATTGTATTTGCTCCCTTTGGGATCCATATTTAGGAAACATGGTGTGTTATTCCATTGTTATGCCAATGATACGCAGGTTTATCTGCCATTTCAAAAGGACAATGAATCTGCCATGAGCTCACTTTTAGACTGCCTTAGTGACATTAAGGGCTGGATAGTGCAACATTTTTTAAACTAAATGAAAAAAAAAGTAGAGATTTTATTCTTTGGTCCAATTGAAAATCACACCACTATACATTCTATTCTTGGATTTTGGGCTGATTGTAAAAAAGTAGTGATGAAAAATGTAGGGGTATTGTTTGATTCTGTGGTGAAATCATGCTTTTTTAATTTGAGACTTTTAGCGAAGCTGAAGCTTTTGCTTTCTTTCAGAAACCTGGAGACAGTTATTCATGCTTGTATTTTTTCCACGTTTGGATTACTGTACTATACTCTCTATACACGAGTTAGCCAGAAAGCCCTAGTGCGTCTACAGTCAGTTTAAAATGCAGCTGAGAGATTGCTGATTGCTCATATTACTCCGATTTTATCTTCTCTCAAAAGGCTGCCGGTCCGTTTCCGAATCGAATTTAAACTTTTATTGTTTGTTTTTAAGTCTTTGAAAGGGTTGGCACCAAAATACCTGGAGACATTATAGTGAACTGACATGCCGCTGTGAGGCCCCTTAGATCCTCTGAGCAGTTTCTCTTAGTGTTTCCCAGGTCCAGATTAAAATTCAAGGGTTTTTTTCAGTTGCTGCCCCCAAACTTTGGAATTCTTTGCCTTTTTGTATTAGATCTGCTCATTTCCAGCTTTAAATCCTTGCTAAAAGCGCATTTATTCATTTTTTAGGTACGTGGCTGTTTTATGTCGTTTTTCCTTGTTGTATTGTTTGTTTTATTATTATTATTATTATTTAATATAGTTTTGTTTTTGTTTTTTTACTATTGATGTACAGCACTTTGGGCAACCTTGGTTGTATTAAAATTGTGCTTTATAAATAAATAATAGAAAGAAAGAAAGAAAGAAAGAAAGAAAGAAAGAAAGAAAGAAAGAAAGAAAGAAAGAAAGAAAGAAAGAAAGAAAGAAAGAAAGAAAGAAAGAAAGAAAATAATTTGTCAGAATTTGGCCTCTGCATTTAACCCATACAAGTTAGTACATACACTTTAGTAATAGTTAGTAGTGAACACACACACACACCAAACTGTGAACACAGTGCAGTGGGCAGTGGGTAGCCATTTTGCTGTGGCGCCTGGGGAGCGATTGGGGGTTAGGCGCCTTGCTCAAGAGGACCTCAGTCATTTCCTGCCGGTATTGAGAATCAAACCCGCAACCTTCGGGTTATCAGTCTGACTTTCAGGCCACAACTGCCCTAGCATCAGGCGTTAGCATCTAGCTCATGGGCATCGGAACCATTGTATGTGGGTGGGACAAGACCCACCCATATTTTAAGACCAATGATATTGGACCCACTAATTCAGCGCATATATCCGTTCACTTTTCAGAGCACCGTCAGTCATATCCATCCCACTACACCAAACGCTGCAAAGGTAGAGCTACTAAGATCATCAAGGACTCTAATCACCCTGCAAACCCTCATTTCACGCTGCTACCATCTGGTAAGCGCTTCCGAAGCCTGATGGCCAAAACTGAGAGACTCAGGAGGAGCTTCTTCCCCCAGGCCATCAGACTCCTGAACTCAGTCACTTAACATCACGTGACCATCGACATACTGACATTGCACTGCACTTTCTGTTCTGTTCTTGTTGTTACTGTGTAACAGCCTGTTATAAACCTGTTTGCACATTATACTCTTTATACATTTGTTAACCACATATTTATAAGTCTACAGTTTACTCACTGCACAGTTTACTTCACTTATTTTATTCCACTTCTTTATTTTTATTTTTAACTTTTTTTCTACTTGACTTGATTATTTATAATTCTACAGATATATATATATATATATATATATATATATATATATATATATATATATATATATATATATATATATATATATATATATATATATATATATATATATAGTACTTTTTATTCTATTATTATAATTTTCCTTGTGTTTTTAACTGTGAATTTGCACTGTCCATGGAGCGGACCTGTTTACATTTCACTGCCGGTTGTATATTCTGTATATAACTGTGTATGTGACAAATAAAACTCTTCAATCTTGAATCTTGAATCTTGAATCTTGAAATCTTGAATCTTGAAACTTGAGTAATGCCCTAATAAATTAAACTCTATCCTGCGTTTTAGCTACAGCCTTGACTTCCTCAAATGCATTCCACTTGGCTCATTCACAGTCTGTATAAATTAAAATGCACCCACAACACAGAAAGGTAAACAAAGCATCTTAGCATACCTGTTGCACAGGTGGGTCTGTATGCTCACCTACTCTCACTAAACCAGCTGGTATTTAAATGGATGCTCATCATTTGTTCTGGCCTGTGTGGTCTGATCAAACAGACGAGCTACTGTAGCTCAAACTGCTCAAGAAGTTAATGCTGGTTCTGATAGAAAGGTGTCAGAATACACAGTGCATCACAGTTTCACAGTGCATCGTATGGGACTGCATAGCCACAGACCAGTCAGGGTGCCCATGCTGACCCCTGTCCACCGCCCAAAGCACCAACAGTGGGCACATGAGCATCAGAACTGGACCACGGAGCAATGGAAGAAGGTGGCCTGGTCTGATGAATCACATTTTCTTTTACATCACGTGGATGGCTGGGTGCGTGCGTGCGACGCTTACCTGGGGAACACATGGCACCAGGATACACTATGGGAGTGTGATGCTTTGGGCAATGTTCTGCTGGGAAACCTTGGGTCCTACCATCCATGTGGATGTTACTTTGACACGTACCACCTACCTAAGCATTGTTGCAGACAATGGAAACGGTATTCCCTGGTGGCTGTGCCTCTTTCAGCAGGATAATACGCCCTGCCACAAAGCAAAAATGGTTCAGGAATGGTTTGAGGAGCACAACAGCGAGTTTGAGGTGTTGACTAGGCCTCCAAATTCCCCAGATCTCAATCCAATCGAGCATCTGTGGGATGTGCTGAACAAACAAGTCCAATCCATGGAGGCCCCACCTTGCAACTTACAGGACTTAAAGGATCTGCTGCTAACATCTTGGTGCCAGATACAACAGCACACCTTCAGGGGTCTAGTGGAGTCAGGGCTGTTTGGGCAGCAAAAGGGGGACCAACACAATATTAGGAAGGTGGTCATAATGTTATGCCTGACGTATGTTGTTATAACACTAAGAGTTATCTGAACTGCTATGGAGGAAGGATTTTTTTGTTCAAAACAACTTACTAGACATTTGTTGCAAGAGGACATGGCAAAACTATTTTTTTTAAGCATTACTAACACTGAACTATGCTAGCTTGCTATGTTTAATAATTGTGCGGCATATTTTGTTTAATATGCCATTATCTGTATGAAACCTATGTTAAATCACTTTCATTTGTCATTTTTGTTCTGTTACAATCTGTTCCAGACTTAACTGGGACGTCCGTGTTGTGCTCTAGTTTTCCAGGCACTGTGGTCTATATATTCATAACATAAATAGCTCATCTGGAAATAATAATAGCTTTATTAGCACCTGTCATACAGTGTATAAGCCAAATCACTCAGCAGGGCACAGCTTTTGGATATTATACAGATTAAAAAAAAAGAAAAAAAAAAAGGTTATGTTTCACAAAAAGCAACAGGAAAAAGATTGTAAATACAGATAAAAATCAGAAGGTTAGCAGCATATCAAATAGGCATTTTACCAATGCATACAGTGTCATTTCTCTTCGCATTTCTTAAAGTAAGTCACAATCCCTTGGGTAGGAGATGAAACGTAAAAGGTTATCCTACTGTATATGATACCAGAGTGTGCATTACATAATAAACGAAAGCGCTAAATAAGCCCATGAAGTGATATCATTCATATTTCAGGGATATAGATTCATTCAGATTTAATATAACTTTAAATTAAATATATGTATATGTATTCATTTCTCTGATGCACCAGGAAGAACCCCATGTATTGACAGTACAACAACAACCAGAGGAAGGGTATTTAAATAAATCGATTTAAATGATTAATATATGCAGATGATAAAGTTTTCAATCCTGCATAATTTTAGATTGGAAGACACAGTATTTGCACTTTAAATGAGGTGTAAACTACATGTATTCGTAATACGAAGCAATGTAACTTTTAGAGGCTAAATAGTAGAAACGTTTGTAGTCGACATTTTACTTTTAGCATCTCGTGCTCTCCGCAGTGATAGACTGATGACTTTTACTGCTACTCATTTTGTAAACGCCAGCGTAGGACAGTACATCGGTGTCGCCATAAATCTTTTGTTTTGGCTGCTGAGTTTTTGCTGCACTTGCAAATTTCGCAATATTTAGTTTCGGTTCACACTACAGTTTCCTGCAGAAACATGATACACCCTTAGCGTTCACTGGAGTGTAAAATTAATTTCAGTAGCATTTGTCAAATGCAATAAGGCATCTTTTGTTATGCTGCACTGAATGTGAAATCTTGTATATCCACATTGACCATTTTTCACGGTGAGACTTAAGA
This sequence comes from Paracanthobrama guichenoti, assembly GCA_018749465.1. Taxonomy (NCBI): domain Eukaryota; kingdom Metazoa; phylum Chordata; class Actinopteri; order Cypriniformes; family Gobionidae; genus Paracanthobrama; species Paracanthobrama guichenoti. Next base: position 772,052 of record CM031964.1, read on the forward strand.
CTCAGCTCTATAAATATATAAACCAAATGCATGTTCACAAACCATTTTTTATTCTATAATTTGATTAATGTAATATATACTAAAATAATGTGGCAGTACAGTGTCCACAGAGAACTAAAGTTAGACTGGGTAAACCCAGCTTGATCTGCCGGTGATTTGATTTCGCCCTGCAGCTCAGTTTGGAAACCTGTACATTAATTTCTACTGCTTCTGTTACACTTTTGCGGGAACCAATCACAGACTGGCTTATCCACCTGGTGCGCTATTGGCGGGTTTAACACGATGACGCATAGGGAAGCGATGGGTCGTGGCCCGTTGATCACGCCTCTTGTGGTCTGATTGGTTGAAGGACTATCCAATTGTGTACAGAGTCATTTGAACTATGCTCGTTTATCATGCCTCTTGTGCAGTAGAAAATACAGAGCAGACTCCCCAGACCAGTGTTCAATCTTAAATCAAGTTTGGTCTGGTGATAGCCAGACAAAACTAAAGTCACAATTGCATGAAATTTGAAACACCACAAGACATACTCAATTTATTTACTTAAGTTTGAAGAAAAAATAATTTTGCTTGCAATTGCTTAAAATAGCTTTATGTGCAGTGAATTCATTACAATCATAAAAGCAATTTGGGTTTCTGTGTTTCGAACGCTTTACTGATGATTTGACTTTTTTTCTCTCAAATGGCAAAAGTTCTATAACGTCACTAAAGTGTTTCAGTTTTCATTAGCTGCTGAGAGATAGAGACGTGGTCACCACTACTTAATTGTGATGCAGTAGCGTTGTGAGGTCACAGTTGTGATGTGGTAGCATGGTGATGTCACAGTTATGGTGTAGTAGCATTGTGACATCACTGCGCAAAGGTGGGTATGCTGCGAGACCGTCTCATGACCAGACGGACCTCCACGTTAGGGAGACTGTCCTGTTTAGTTTGGCTGCAGCCCTCGTCCGCTACAGCCATGTGAAGGTCGAAACGCAGAGACACAGACTTCTTCCTCAGCTTGGGATTTCCTTTAAAGAATGAGCCTTCCCACTGCCTGATGACCTTATCAATCTTCTCTTTCCTACAGCGCACACAAAGCAAAGTAGTAAGCAACAAAACAGGTTAACAAGAAGGTTTGGAGCTTAAAATGATGATGTAGAAGTTCCACCATCATTTTTATTGCCACATGCAAGATCAAACACGTCAATATCTTTGCTCTGAAGATGCGAAATGCTTATTGTTCTTCAGTGCAGCTAAACAAGACTCGAAAATGAGTCTAATGTAAACTCACTCCACATTTCCGTGACCCTCGGCACTCTCCCTCACTACATTTCCTTCCAGAATCTCCTGCGTCTTCACAGTACAAATCTCCCCGTCTTTGTTTCTGACTGGTTCTGGATAATAAACAGAGTGTAAGTGTAAGTGTACACTGATTAGCCGAACACACATGAAACACCAGCACCCGTCATTTTTAAAACGTTTATAGCCTATATTTACTCCACAAACTAACTCTATGAACATGAAAAGCAGTGATAGATGGACTTCTCAACCTTTAACTTAAGGAGAAAGACCAACTTTGAGAGGACCAAGCAAAACATGATTATGTATTTCTGCTCAGTAGGGACATTGGGCTTCAACCACACAGCAAACGCTAATACTTTTTCGCATACTGTCTACTTTCTTTGTATAACTAATAAAGGATTAGACAGGCCTGTTAAACAGATCACAAACTAATGAAGACAAAGAATGGGAGTACTGTTTGCTCAGGCTCTGGCATTTTTATCGCCGTCAAAATAAAGGTCCGCCATGGCTTAACATGGCTTACGTCACTTCAGAGTTCTGGCAACCAGGAAAATGGCCCTAGGGGAACATTTAGTTCTCGGGGATCCATCCTGGTGGTTAGTTCCTATAACTAAGTAGAAGTACCCGGTGCGAAAGCCCCTCATGACACCTGAAGTCTGAAACAAGGTTCATTTCAGTGCTAGTGTTGGTTGGACAAGGAATTTGAGGGTGTTTTACATCATCCTCACCTGTCAGGGTGACAAGACTCTGCTGTCGTTGAAGGGCAGGGCTTCTTTTAGGTGTTCTCTCAGTGAAGAATGGCTCAGCAGTATCCTCGTCACATCCGTTGGGTAGACCATTCTGCTCGAGAGCAGGAACTGACCCCTTCCATGGCTTCAGCTTTAGAGACTGACCATCTGAGGTCATAAACCTGCAAAGAAGAAGCACACTCAAGACCACACTTGACATCTTCCTTAGAAACCTCTTTGGGTTAACTGACTGACTGACTGCATAACATCAAGGGTGCAGTGCCAACCCTGTGAAAATTCCAGTGTATTACCTTGGTAGTTACATAAATCACATCATACAAGTTTGAGCATGTGCTAACTGTTTTATTGTATTAACGAAAACACCTCAGTGAATCTATCCCTCCCCTACCTGCCCTCCTCGTGTTCTAGGAGTTTCCTATAGGTTGCGATCTCTCTCTCTAGCCTCATCTTGGTGTTGAGGAGCTGGCTGTGGTTATGCCTCTGGACTTCCAGACCATCCCGCACCGTTTCCAGCTCAGACTCCAGACTCCTCACAGACTGGGATAAATCCTTGAGTTGCACAGAGTACTGGAGCTGAGTGTGGTGTAGGGAACTGTGGAGACTCCTCTCCTGGTGGGATAAAACAGAATTGGTCAGCATGGCCAACATAGTCAGCTTACAGCACAAGATACTGGGATAGGCTCGAGCATTCCTGTGACCCTACACAGGTATAAGCGGTTTAAGAATGGATGGATTGATGGATGGATGGATGGATCACCAGGCATGGTGGAATGGAATATGGGGTCGGAAATAGTGGACAGTGACTAGAAGTTTGTAGGGTCAAGCAACACAAGCAAGGCAACTTCTTTTAGGGGCAATTCATTTTAGTGGTCAGTTATTTTCCCCCATAAAGTCCATTGATAATGATCTATGTGATGACATGTTTTACAGGGACAATTCCACTGGAGCAGCCTGGGATTAGGTGCTTTGCTCAAGAACACAATGGTGATGGCTCATGGATTGCACCTCATGGTGATTAAACCATAGACTTTTCTTTTACTGCCGGTCCTTCCGGAGGAACCAGGAATTGAGTACCAACTGACAATAGATGATTTGCATTTAACACTAAATTGGCAATGCAAATGAGTTGTTTCATCTACTAAAATATTGGTTGAACCAAATTCCGGATGTGCCGGATTCTGATCTGGCTTCTTCTGGCACAAGACGTATGTTTATGCAATGTAGCAGTAAATAATATTTTAATTTGTGTGTCATGTGTTGAAATGGGTGAAATGAGAATGTGTTTAGGTGTGTCTACATGTTCCTGAAATGGAGAGTATGTGTCCGGGTGTGTCCGTGGGCATGTTTGTGGGATTTTAACGCACCAAGGCATGTAGCGATTCAATCTCGACCTGTAGACAGTGCCATCGCTTTCGGGCCTCAGCGAGCTCGGCTCGTGCCTCCTTCAGGACCTCGGCACCTGCTCTCACCTACACACAAACCCCACCACACACAGTGTATATGTAAGAATACCGCAGAGAACAATAAACCCGGATGCATTTTGAGCCTTTTTTATATTGCTTACCATGGTTTATGGAGGCTTCATCACACTGTGCCTGAGGACTCCTCTTACTCATGGTAAAATTACTTTAACACATAGCCTCTCTGGCTTTGATGTTTTAATATGTTTTAATTAGCCATGATTTACATCATTAAAGATATGTGCTAAAGTGGGACTTCAGTGAGCACTGGTAACACAGTAGATCACATTAAAGAAAACTGAACTGATGCTTTTGTGGTCTGAGCTGACATATATCACAGTCTAGGAATCAATTCAGTCTCCATCTGATAAGAATGACAGCAGTTCCACAGAAATGGAAAATTACTTGGAAAAGTCTTATGCAACACATAGTGTTATGCAATATGAAGAATAAGTTAATACATTTGTGTATTACAGCAAAACTGGAGGTTCACTAACAGATAAGTACCATAGCACTTCAATGTTTTTGGACATGGTACCATAGTGTTACCATGTTTTTTTTTTTTTAAATATGTTCAATGGGAATACCATGTTTTTTTGGACAGGGTACCATGTAAGTCCTTGTTTTTAACATGGTCATTGGTACTGGAGTGTTTTTGGACACCTACCAAGTACCTTGGAGTACTATGGCATAAATACCCTCAATTTATCACAAGAGTTTTCATAAAGACATGCAGCAATGTCTTGGTGTTTTTCAAGGAGAGTTATGAGGCCAACGGCCCGTGTTTTTGTGTGAGGGCATAAATTCGCAGGAAGACAACTAAGCAATCACCTACTGATGAGAACAGACAAAAGACAATGGTTATGCTCAATGAGGCTGACATCCCTCATTCGGTTTTGAATAATAATGAATGTTTAACAATCACTCCCCACACACACACACACACACACACACACACACACACACACACACACACACACACACACACACACACACACACACACACACACACACACACACACACACACACACACACACACACACACACACACTCTATGACTGCTCTGCAGTGCCCTGGCCAGCAGACCATAGAGAGTGTTTGAAGGAGAGAGAGAGAGAGCGAATACTCGTACCTGTGGCGGAAATGCAGCCGTAGGGCTGGTTGCATCCTTTCGAGGCCTTGTCTGTGAAGTGGGGCAGGAGCCTGGGTCTGGATTTGGTGGCATGGCTGAGTCAGGGCTGCTCTGGGCTGAGCTGGAGTGGTCGCACTGGGTGCTAGTCCGGCAGAGATCCATTCCTCTGCCATCCTCTCCTGCAGCAACCTGCGCTAGCACTCTATCACACTCCTCTACTGCTCGCCGTTGGTGCTGATCCAGCTCTCTCTGTCAGCCAACGAGAAAGAGAGAGAGAGAGAGGGGGGGGGGGGAATGAAAAGGAGGAAGAGGAGAATTTAAAGGGATCCTCTCATGAGGAATCAAAAGAGTCTGATGAAAACATACTGTTGCAGAACTTCTTCGCAAGTCCACAACAAAAATGTGTCAATCAGACATCTGCAAACCAAATTCATTTGTCTATATTTGTATGTCATTGGCCCGGAGAAATTACATAAACAGGATAGATACTGTTATTCTTTAACAACGAAACGATAAGGATCTGTTCACGCCAATACCAAATATTTGCTGCAAACAAGATTTTAAATGGATTCCTATGGAGGTACTTACACTGGGGGTGAAACTCTGTTCACTGACAGATAGAAGTTTGATATTTTTGCTACAATAGACTACAACAGAGTGAGACATCTAATATCAGTCAGCCTTCGATATTTGCATACATAATAAACATGCACAAATAAAAAAAACAATAGATTATACTGGCAAGTTTTGTGTACAAAATATAATTTCTTTGTTTTCTTTTGATTTTATTGTGAAATTTGACAAATTTTTTCATATTTTTTCCAAATGGCATTAGGGAAAGGTTGTGTAAGTTCAGAGATGATGTGTAGAGAAACATTCCATCATTCCCTATACACACACACACACACACACACACACCCTTTCCCCGGGGCTTACCACAATTTGGCAATATGACATTAGGGAACATATTTAACAAGTATTTTCACTAAAGACAGACATCAATATTTTTGACGTTAAGTGTTAAATATGACTGACATGACATGCACAGTGACAAACAATTAGACACACAATCACTAACTGACATTCAAACACAGAAACTCCACCTGATTTTCCTCCATGATTTGTTGCAACTCATTATGGGATTCATAAAGCTGCTTTTCCAGGAGTGTGTTGGCCGTCTCCACCTCTTTCTTCTTTATCTTCAGCTGTGAGACCTCCTGCTCCTTTAGGAGACGGAGTTTCTCCTCAGTTTCACACCTACACACACATACACATGCTTGGGTATCTAAATGAAAGGCACACAATGGACTGCTATTGTTGTTATATAAAGCTAAACTGCATTTTAAAGGGATAGTTCACCCCAAAATGAAAATTCTGACATAATTTACTCACCCTCAAGTTGTTCCAAACCTGTTTGAGTTTCTTTGTTCTGCTGAACACAAAAGAAGATATTTTGAAGAATATGGGGAACTAAACAGTTGATGGACACCATAGTAGGGAAAAAAACACTATGGAAGTCAATGGGGTCCATCAACTGTTTAGTTCCCCATATTCTTCAAAATATCTTCTTTTGTGTTCAGCAGAACAAAGAAATTCAAAAAGGTTTGGAACAACTTGAGGGTGAGTAAATTATGTCAGAATTTTCATTTTGGGGTGAACTATCCCTTTAACCTTAAAATTCATTTAAAAATGAAAACATGTTCTATGTAAATATATTTATGAATCCACTTGACAATTGTACAAACCCGATTCCAAAAAAGTTTGGACACTGTACAAATTGTGAATAAAAAAGGAATGCAATAATTCACAAATCTCATAAACTTATATTTTATTCACAATAGAATATAGATAACATCAAATGTTGAAAGTGAGACATTTTGAAATGTCATGCCAAATATTGGCTCATTTTGGATTTCATGAGAGCTACACATTCCAAAAAAGTTGGGACAGGTAGCAATAAGAGGCCGGAAAAGTTAAATGTACATATAAGGAACAGCTGGAGGACCAATTTGAAACTTATTAGGTCAATTGGCAACATGATTGGGTATAAAAAGAGCCTCTCAGAGTGGCAGTGTCTCTCAGAAGTCAAGATGGGCAGAGGATCACCAATTCCCCCAATGCTGCGGCCAAAAATACTGGAGCAATATCAGAAAGGAGTTTCTCAGAGAAAAACTGCAACGAGTTTGAAGTTATCATCATCTACAGTGCATAATATCATCCACAGATTCAGAGAATCTGGAACAATCTCTGTGCGTAAGGGTCAAGGCCGGAAAACCATACTGGATGCCGTGATCTTCAGGCCCTTAGATGGCACTGCATCACATACAGGAATGCTACTGTAATGGAAATCACAACATGGGCTCAGGAATACTTCCAGAAAACATTGTCGGTGAACACAATCCACCGTGCCATTCGCCGTTGCCGGCTAAAACTCTATAGGTCAAAAAAGAAGCCACATCTAAACATGATCCAGAAGCGCAGGTGTTTTCTCTGGGCCAAGGCTCATTTAAAATGGACTGTGGCAAAGTGGAAAACTGTTCTGTGGTCAGACCAATCAAAATTTGAAGTTCTTTTTGGAAAACTGGGACGCCATGTCACCCGGACTAAAGAGGACAAGGACAACCCAAGTTGTTCTCAGCGCTCAGTTCAGAAGCCTGCATCTCTGATGGTATGGGGTTGCATGAGTGCGTGTGGCATGGGCAGCTTACACATCTGGACAGGCACCATCAATGCTGAAAGGTATATCCAAGTTCTAGAACAACATATGCTCCCATCCAGACGTCGTCTCTTTCAGGGAAGACCTTGCATTTTCCAACATGACAATGCCAGACCACATACTGCATCAATTACAACATCATGGCTGTGTAGAAGAAGGATCCGGGTACTGAAATGGCCAGCCTGCAGTCCAGATCTTTCACCATAGAAAACATTTGGTGCATCATAAAGAGGAAGATGCGACACAGAAGACCTAAGACAGTTGATCAACTAGAAGCCTGTATTAGACAAGAATGGGACAACATTCCTATTCCTAAACTTGAGCAACTTGTCTCCTCAGTCCCTAGATGTTTGCAGACTGTTATAAAAAGAAGAGGGGATGCCACACAGTGGGAAACATGGCCGTGTCCCAACTTTTTTGAGATGTGTTGATGCCATGAAATTTAAAATCAACTTATTTTTCCCTTAAAATTATACATTTTCTCAGTTTAAACATTTGATATGTCATCTATGTTGTATTCTGAATAAAATATTGAAATGTGAAACTTCCACATCATTGCATTCTGGTTTTATTCACAATTTGTACAGTGTCCCAACTTTTTTGGAATCAGGTTTGTAAACAAATGAAAAAAAATGCCTTTCAGGGTCAAGGTCATCAAAAGTACTAATAATTTAAGCAAAGTTAATCTTTTCAAAATAGAATTAACAATTTGACAACATCTGTCACTTATTCTCATTATATTTCTTTATTATACATTTGTATTGACATTTCTGGCAAACCCCAAAGGAAACCCCCTGTTGGGGAAACCCTCCGTAAAGGAATATTCCACATTAAATACAGGTTCGGTTTTATTGATTCCCACAGAAAATCATTTGGATTCTTAATTCAGTTTGTAAAAACATCCCCAAAAAGTGCTGACAGAAATACACATGAAAGTATATGGAGCAAGCGTTGAAATATTTGTCAGCATATTTTTTTTTTTTTTACAAACTGAAAAATGAGTCGTAATTATTTTCTGTGGAAATCAACAGCATGTATTTAACCCAATTTAAAATAATAAATATCACATATAAACATGCAGTCTTAGTGCCAACCCACTGTTATTAAAACAATTCAATAAACCGATCATATTTAACCAACAAGGCGCTGACTTTCTATGAAAGTTAGACTGATGTCATCCATCATATTTGTTTTATTTTAGCTTAAATCATTACCAAGCAATAAGTGGTATTTCAAGGCGCTTGCTGTTTCCCCCCACAAGAGGGCGATCATATGTTCAAATTAAAATATTTAGTGCTTATGACGTGAAATATTCCATTGGCATGTACGGAATGCAGTGCATACTGAAGGCGCACAGTATGCAAATTTTCTGACAAGATACATTTGGACAAATATACAAAACATGGTGAGTTAGGTAGTGTATATCCCACAATGCAAAGCACTCAACCTTCAACTTTCCTCTTTGAAATAATAATAATAATAATAATAATAATAATAATAATAATAATAATAATAATAATAATAATGTGTCTCTGGTCATTTCATGTGATTTTCATATTTCTTGCTTTCTGAGAGTTTCTAACCTGGTCTTTAAATGTGCTGCCCTTAGTTTCACTGCATCGGATTGTAACAAAACTTCAGCATTTTCCATTAGGATCATGCTAACCTGCCAAAACAGAGAAGAGGAAAAATTAGGAGAAAAAATTACATATAATCAAGATGGAGCACATTATAATTACCCGTGGGTAGAAATTACCCTCTTGAGTAATTTAATCAGAATTATGATACAATTTATAAAAAATAACAATAAAAAAAAGGATCATTGATGATAAATGACTGTCAACACCCATCTAATCATGGGAACGAAAAATCATTTCTGAAATATCAGGGTGTATCAAAATGCGGTTTTTCTGGCTGTCTACTGATTGTTTCTGTTTATGCAAAATACAGCAACTAAAGGAAGTTATGAAGACTTAAATGCTGCCAGGATTTTTCCACATTGCTCAATGCATTGATTGTATCTTGACGGAGTGATTGATTTCCCCACCAGAGCGCATAAAACAGTTAGCTATCCATCACATCAAACAACACAAGTCTGTTTTAAACTATGTTATTGGCATTTTTGCAAATCTTTTGCAGGTTGTTATTATGTTAGGGTCAAAGATCAAGCCAGGTGCGAAAGGATTAATGATCAGATGGTCAGAATGGCCTCTGGCACCGGAACGGTTTTAGGAAGCACAGGTGTTGGCATCTGTCTAACAGCCTTCAGGTAATGAGTTAAAATACCTGTTAGTCCCACTGAATTCAAAACAACAGCCTACAAACCTGGTTTAAAGATTTAGTCTGTAAAAAAAACCAAAAAAAACAATTATGCCATTATGAACATATCCTTAATCTTGAATATAGATATCACATAATTATTGCATGCCGCACAGTACTGCAAAAATAGTATAAGTAGTATCCTAGTCTCAAATATGTAATAGGCCATCTGCATGCATATTGTACCCACTATGCTATACAAAGTTGTATTACTGTATACTGCAAAAAAAGTACGAGTACAGTCCCTGACAAAAGTCTTGTCGCTTGTGTACAAATTGATCTGAAGTGCCGCTGAAATATATTTCTAATCAAGATTTTGTTTTACAAGAAATGGCTCATTTTAATCCCAACAGCTTTTGTAATAATGTTTCAGTGCAAAATAGAAACTGTTAAAAAAGTATTCTAATATTCACAGCTTGGTAAAGCCCATTGAGTCAATTTTTGCAAAGACTTAAGTGTTGTCGCCTTGTCATATGAGCTTCACCTGTGACTAATAATGGATCAATTAGGTCTCAGGTGTGTATAAAAAGTACACTAGACCTTAACATCAACTGCAACTAGACCTCTGCAAACATGCCTAAGATTCACCCTGAGACTAAAGTTTTGATTATCAAGAGGCTGAAGACCAGATCCACTGCTGATGTGGCAGACACCTTCAATGTGTCTCAGTGTCAAGTACAGAGGATAAAAAAAAAAGATTTGAAGAGACTGGAGACGTTTTTGACAAGCCCAGGCAGGCAGACCCCACAAGACAACTGCTTGAGAGGACCGTTTGTTGGCTTGAAAATCCAAGGCCAGCCCATTTTCCACTGGAGCAGAGCTCCACGAGACCTGGTCACCTGAAGTCCCTGAGTCAACCAGAACAGTTTGTCGGATTCTGTCTCAAAATGGCCTCCATGGTCGAATCAGTGCCCAGAAGCCAGCACCAAACAAAAGACAATTGAAAAACCGTGTGGCATTTGCCAAGGCCTGCTAAAAGGATGGACGCTGGAAAAGTGGCAGAAGGTGGATTTTTCAGCTGAATCTTCTGTTGAATTACACCACAGTCACCGCAAATATTGCAGGAGACCTGCTGGAGCCCGCATGGATCGGAGATTCACCCAGAAAACAGTGAAGTTTGGTGGCGGAAAAATCATGGTCTGGGGTTACATCCAGTATGGGGGTGTGCCAGAGATCTGCAGGGTGGAAGGCAACATCAATAGTCTAAAATACCAAGAAATCTTAGCTATCTCTTATATTCCCAACCATAAAAGAGGCCAATTTCTGCAGCAGGATGCTGCTCCATCACATACTTCCATCTCCACATCAAAGTTCCTCAAGGCGAAGAAGATCAAGATGCTCCAGGATTGGCCAGGCCAGTCACCAGACATGAACATCATTGAGCATATGTGGGGTAGGATGAAAGAGGAAGCATGGAAGATGAAACCAAAGAATATTGATGAACGCTGGGAGGCATGCAAGACTGATTTCTTTGCTATTCCTGATGACTTCATCAATAAATTGTATGAATCCTTGCCAAACCGCATGGATGCAGTCCTTCAAGCTCATGGAAGTCATACAAGATATTAAACTTGGATCTCACAGCACCACTACTTAATTTGCTGATATATTTTTGTATTTGTCAATTTCTGTATAGGCGACAAAACTTTAGTCTTGTCAAAATTTGACCTTTCTGTCTTGATTACATGATAAATCTTTTTTCAGTGAAACTAATTTATTTCAGTGCTTTAAACATCATTTGGGAGGGTTTTAGCTTTTCATATGAGCCATTTCTAACACCAATATATTAATTAAAAGTCAGGTTAATAGCAGGTGTTTCTACAAAATAGATAAGTGACAAGACTTTTGTCAGGGACTGTATGATAGTATGACATATCCTTAGTCTCCAATATGTACACTCTAAAAAATGCTGGGTTAAAAACAACCCAAGTTGGGTTGAAAATGGACTAACCCAGCGGTTGGGTTAAATGGTTGCTTAAAACAACCCAATCGTTGGGTTAGTCCATTTTCAACCCAAATTGGGTTGTTTTTAACCCAGCATTTTTTGGAGTGTAGTATGCCATCTAATTAATGCATGCATATTGCATCCAGTATGCTGTACATAGTGTATACTGAAAACTAGTGTTACTGTAGTATGGCAGTATGAACATATCTATGGACCCAAATATATAGTATGATAGTATGGCATTTTGAACATTATTAGTCTCAAATATGTCATCTAATTAATGCATACATACAGAATAATGGCATATACTGCACAGTTAAAATATTGCATAAATAGTATGGGTACTATGGTAATATGGCATTCTGGACATATCCTTAGTCTCAAATATATAGCATGCCACCTAATTACTGCATGCATATTGTACCCAGTATTCTGTACATAGTACATACTGAAAAATCGTATTAGATAATGCAAAATAGTATGCAAAAAGATTAGCATGTCATAATGAACAAATCATTAATCTTGAATATAGAATGTAATTTAATTATTATAAGTGGCACAGTATACTGTACATACTGTATACTGCAAAAATAGTATGAGCAGCATGATAGCATGACATATCGTTAGCCTCAAATATGTCGTATGCATCTAATTACTGCATGCATATTGTACCCTGTATGCTGTACATAGTGCATACTGAAAATAGTGTGTAGTATGCAGAGAGAGTATGTCATGAACAAAGTATCAATCTTGAATACAGAATGTCATGTAATTATAAGTGGCACAGTATACTGTAAATACTGTATACTGTATAAATATTAGTACAGTAGAATAACATTATGAACATATCCTTGGACTCAAATATATAGTATGATAATATGGCATTTTGAACATGACTAGTCTCACATATATAGCACTGTATGTCATCCAATTAATGCATACATACAGAATATTGGCACACTCTACACAGTACTACATAAATAGTATGCGTATGGTAGTATGGTATTCTAAACATATCCTTAGTCTCAAATATGTAGTATGCCACCTAATTACTGCATGCATATTCAGTATGCTGTATACCCAGAGAATGCAAAATAGTATGCAAAAAGATTAGCATATCATAATGAACAAATCGTTGAATATAGAATGGCATGTAATTATTATAAGTGGCACAGTATATTGTACATAAATAGTAGAACAGTATTATGGCATTCTGAACAAATCGTTGAACTCATATACATATGTCATCTATTGCCAACCAACAGCCTAAAACCTGGTTTAAAGGCTTCAGCTTTGTGCAAAATATCATATTAGCATACAACACATACCATTTCAGCAGAATGTAGTATGTATACTGTGCACAGTTTGCAATGACCATACTTGGATGACCAACTAAATATGTCAAAGTGTGCCGTATAAAACCAGAACTCTACTGGGTTTGTGTATCCCACAATGCAGTGTGCTGGACTTTCAATATTACCCATAATTCCTTGTTTGCTTGATCAGACATTTTACTCAAACTTGGAATAAAAAGGCTAAGTAAACATACAGATTTTCATATTTTTGCATACTATTTTAAAACAATAGCAAGCAGTATACATTTCCATTCCAAATGAAGCGTTTATCAACAGAACGGCTTTCTGAAGGTTGGTATAATGTTGTATTTCTCATGGAGCACAATATTAGCTTAGCATATTTTGATTGGCTCGCTGCCATTTTGATGATTCATGAGCCATTGTGACAGCATAATGTATGAGTAATCATTGTCATTGTCACGGAAAGTCACCCTCATATATAATGCATTTTGAGGGGATATAATGAATTAGTACAGCTAATAGTGAATGCTTATGTTTTTATACAGGTAATGCTAATGCAAACTGCTAGTCACAAAAGCTCACATGGGTCTATTGTATTTGGTTTTAGTTTTTGTTCGGAATGTTGTTGTATATGACATACTGCTCAAGATGTGCTAAAAATAGTATGCAAAGGTAAACATTTGAATGCGTAGTATGTAACATTGTTGTCAAAATTGTCATTAATTATTCAATTTGGCCTAAAAAATACTCACCTCTCAGACCAAATCAGGTATTAGATGTTAAAAACTGCAGTTGATTTTGCTTCATTCATCATAGTGGAAATGGAAGATCAACTCAAAACCATTGCATTGTGGGATATCATATTTTGTCATTGTAGTTGTATACTGCACATATTGGCAATGGTATGTAATTGAATTAATGTACTACAAAATATTAGCATGCTGTACACTACTGCAAAACAGTATGTGTAGTATGGTAGTATGCCAAACATGTCCTCAGTATATAACATGCATACAGAATAGTGGAATACATAAATAGTATGAGTGGTATTGTAGTATGGGATTCCGAACATATTGGTAGAATCAAATGTATATAATCTCATCTGGTTACTGCATGCATATTGTACCCAGTATACTGTACATACTGCATGCTGCAAAATAGTGTGCAAAAATAGTGCAAAAGATTCTTAATCTTAAATGTAGAATGTCATGTATTTTTACATGCTGCACAGTATACATACTATATTCATATAGTATATACATACTACATACTATATTCGGCAAAAATAGCATGAGTACTATGGTATTATGCCATTCTAAACATATCCTTAGACTCAAAAATACAGTCTCATCTAATTATTGCATACATATTGGCATACTGTACCCATACATACTGCAAAAGAGTATGCCATAAAGAACATTTTCTTAATCTTGAATATAGAATGGTATGTAATTATGCACAGTATACACAGTATGAGTACTAAATTATACATAAGTAATATATGTAACGTGGTAGTATGTGACTCCAAACATATCCTAAGATTCATATATATTATACTTGCTGTACTGTACATACTGCATAGTGCAAAATTATGATGCAAAAAGAGTTGTAACAAACACATCCTTAATCTTGAATATAGAATGTCATGTAGAATAGAAAACATAATTTTAGTTTTGACATATTCTACACAACATTCTTAACATACTGCATAATTAGTAAGAGTAGTACAGTAGTGTGACATTCTGTATTATGATTACTGCATGCATATGCCATCAGTATATTGTACATAACTGCAAAAAGAGTATGCTTAGGATGTCATTACAAACATATCCTTAATCTTGAACAACATACTGCATACTGCACAAACGGTATTAAAAAGTATGCAAAAATATAGTATGCCATAACAAATAAATCCTTAATCGTGAATATAGAAATGTCATGCTGCACAGTTCAAATCTGCAAACTGCAAAACAGCATGAGTAGTTTCAAATATAGTAGTGGCACTATTTTAACAAATATTTGGGGCCAAATAAAAACCAACCAACTTCAATGGGGCTCCTGGGGGTCACCAGAACTTCACATTTTTTACATCTTTTAAACAGACAAGCCTGAATAAACTCATTAGCAGAGACTTCATGACTTGATTTGGGTGTGTCAAAGTGCTGAGACACCTAAAATGCACAGTGAGGCCTCCAGGGGCCGAATTGAGAAACACTACAAACAGATAATGCATCTGAGAAAACCCCCCCATATTTAACATCTTAATTAGACTCTTTACCTCAGAGCCAGTCTGAGGGGTTTTTCAGGACCACATTACGTTAGTGCCTTGAGATATCCAACGTAATGAGAAAGATAAGATGCAGGTAATGAGCGCAAACGTCACTAACTCACCTGAGCTCGAAGTTCCTGTGCCAGCGCCTCCTTGTCGCTCCAGTCACGCCGAGGAGTGACGTTCCTCATTCCCCACTCGCTAATCTGCTCCTCCAATTCGTAGTTGGTCATTTCCAACTTGTTCATGTGCTCCAGAAACCCCTTCAGCCTTTCGTTCAGGCCCCTAAGGGCCAATTTTGGCTCTTCCTGTCCCTCCATGGGGCCCCTTGCGTCGAACAAAACAAAATGTCTCAGAGCTTGCGCTGTCCTGCCACACCTCAGATGATAGGATGTTTACCAAGTAAATATTTTCCTTGAATACCGACCGTCGACGTGGCTCCTACGGACAGGGACCAGGCCTTTCCCTGGCCCTCGGGGTCGGACTGGTACTGGGGCAGTGAAGGGGGCCCACCAGGGTCTCACCGGCCTCGTGCCGAGATGAAAAGCAAGAGGCCACAATTTGTGTCATGAGTTTTACTGGTGCTTTTGTTCTCGCTGATCCTGGATTACAGTCACAATTCACACATAAACAACACATACACACTGCACAGGTCAAAGTCCATTTGTGTTTTATCTGCATGCGTGTTTTTGTTTGTGCCAGCTTTTGGATCTTGTATTTCGTGCAGTTTGTCTGTATCGCCGTAGGCGTGTTTGTTTTCACTATTTGCTTCATGTATTTGATAAAGCCTTCAGTTCTTTTACCTAATCGTTTTTCTGTCTAGGTGAACTCGGCTTCAGGTTCAGCGATGTTTAGGCATGTCTTAGAGCTTCAGGGCATACTTACAAAACACAAACTCCCTTACAGCTCGAGCGTTTTACTAAAGCTGTGTGGATTAATGAAAACATTGAGGGCATTTTGAAAATTTATGTTAGAACAGAAGTTACTATATATTCTTTACAAAGGGGAATGTTGACTATCTATGCACAAATATAGGTTAATGTTGTTAACCGATTAAAAAACGAGAAATAAAGTACACTGTCAGAAAAAAAGGTACATTGCTCTCACTGAGTTTTGTACCCTAAGGTACAAAACCGAAAAGGAACTAGTATGTACCTTTAAGGTACTAATACGCTCTCTTCAATTACTGATATGTACCTTTTAAGGTACTATTATGTACCATTTAGAAACATGTACACAAAGATGTACCTTTTCACTTTTGTACCTTAGGGTACCACCCCAGTGACAGCACTGTACCTTTTTTTCTGAGAGTGTATGGAAAATAATAAAGTATTTGAATAAAATTATTTGAAGCAAGGCATACAATTTTAATGTTCTAAGCTTTCAATAATAATAATTTAAAAAAAAAATCTGTTGTCTGATTACTCCATGCATAACATGCTGGCATTTTGGACCTAGTATACACTATATACTGCAAAAAAATAGTATGCTCAGTATGCCATAACAAACCACACCTCAAGACACTGTGCAGATGATTTATTTCATAAATCATTTTCCTGACATTTGTCAGGTTTTATCCTTAAAACGCTATTGTGTTAGGACTAATTTCTTACGCATCTAAACCCAAGCCTCCGTAGCTAATTCCAAAACGTAATTTTAGAGCTAGCAACGGAGGCTTGAGCCATTGATGGCAGAGTAATGCAGAGTGACAGAGCAGAGAGAGCGGGAGAAATAGAGTATATGCTTTACGTATATAATAAAGTGTAATTTTGTGGGGGAAAAACATGGAAATAATTTGTCATTTCTATCCTATTGTTTACTATATTTATTTTTTTGGTCAGTGTTGTTGTGGGTTTTCATTCTTTTGTTGTTGTAGGTTGTAAAGACATTTGAAATGACTGAAATCAGTTGGTGAAGTGATATGGAACTGCAATGAGGTCAAGACCTGCCTGGAACTAGTTTAGCCGTGCGTTTCCCTGAAAATAATTGCACACCTTAGAATGTTTGTCAACCAATCAGATTCAAGAATTCAACAGCCCCGTAGTATAAATGTATTATATATATACACTCACCTAAAGGATTATTAGGAACACCATACTAATACTGTGTTTGACCCCCTTTCGCCTTCAGAACTGCCTTAATTCTACGTGGCATTGATTCAACAAGGTGCTGAAAGCATTCTTTAGAAATGTTGGCCCATATTGATAGGATAGCATCTTGCATTTGATGGAGATTTGTGGGATGCACATCCAGGGCACGAAGCTCCCGTTCCACCACATCCCAAAGATGCTCTATTTGGTTGAGATCTGGTGACTGTGGGGGCCATTTTAGTACAGTGAACTCATTGTCATGCTCAAGAAACCAATTTGAAATGATTCGAGCTTTGTGACATGGTGCATTATCCTGCTGGAAGTAGCCATCAGAGAATGGGTACATGGTGGTCATAAAGGGATGGACATGGTCAGAAACAATGTTGGGTAGGCCGTGGCATTTAAACGATGCCCAATTGGCACTAAGGGGCCTAAAGTGTGCCAAGAAAACATCCCCCACACCATTACACCACCACCACCAGCCTGCACAGTGGTATCAAGGCATGATGGATCCATGTTCTCATTCTGTTTACGCCAAATTCTGACTCTACCACCTGAATGTCTCAACAGAAATCGAGACTCATCAGACCAGGCAACATTTTTCCAGTCTTCAATTGTCCAATTTTGGTGAGCTTGTGCAAATTGTAGCCTCTTTTTCCTATTTGTAGTGGAGATGAGTGGTACCCGGTGGGGTCTTCTGCTGTTGTAGCCCATCCCCCTCAAGGTTGTGTGTGTTGTGGCTTCACAAATGCTTTGCTGCATACCTCGGTTGTAACGAGTGGTTATTTCAGTCAAAGTTGCTCTTCTATCAGCTTGAATCAGTCGGCCCATTCTCCTCTGACCTCTAGCATCAACAAGGCATTTTCACCCACAGGACTGCTGCATACTGGATGTTTTCCCCTTTTTATATATATATACACTGATCAGGCATAAAGTGAATAACGGTACCTGTTAGTGGGTGGGATATATTAGGCAGCAAGTGAACAGCTTGTCCTCAAAGTTGATGTGTTAGAAGCAGGAAAAATGGGCAAGTGTAAGGATTTGAGTGAGTTTGACAAGGGCCAAATTGTGATGGCTAGACGACTGGGTCAGAGCATCTGCAAAACTGCAACTCTTGTGGGGTGTTCCCAGTCTGCAGTGGTCAGTATCTATCAAAAGTGCTCCAAGGAAGGAACAGTGGTGAACTGGCGACAGGGTCATGGGCGGCCAAGGCTCATTGATGCACGTGGGGAGATCAGTCAGGGTGCCCATGCTGACCCCTGTCCACCACTGAAAGCACCAACAGTGGGCACGTGAACATCAGAACTGGAACACGGAGCAGTGAAAGAAGGTAACCTGGTCTGATGAATCACGGTTTCTTTTACATCACGTGAACAGCCGGGTGCGTGTGCGTCGCTTACCTGAGGAACACATGGCACCAGGATGCACTATGTCACCTTTATTTATATAGCGCTTTTAACAAGTCCAATTGTTTCAAAGCAGCTTCACATTGTTAACAGGAAAATAATGCAACAGAATTTGTACAGCCGTTCTGGTGAAACGGTGATGTTATCCAGCTAATTTCAAGTATCATATAGTGTCAATGCGGGCAGATCGGTAATATAGATGAAATTTAGGTGTCCCCAACTGAGCAAGCCAAAAGCCAAAGGCAAGGAACCAAAACTCCTTCAGGGCCAAAATGGAGAAAAAAACCTTGGGAGAAACCAGGCTCAGTCGGGGGGCCAGTTCTCCTCTGGCCGACAAACAAACAGTGTATGATTATAATTCTGGCAACATTGCAGGTCTTAAGTCATATTAGGTAAATAGATATTTGTAAGATTATTCGAAAGATTGGAGTTGTCACGCCGGAGACGGGTTTAATGAGGATGTCGTGTCGATGCGGCATTTACGGGGGGAGTTTATTTGACACGCTCTCTGCAGACATTTCAGGGATGTGTTGGTCATGTCCAGGCGCAGGTCCACCATCTGATCTGGATACGGCCCGGATCTGGCTGACTGCAGTAAACCTTGGGATAAACAGAGAGACTAACATTAGCGTAGATGCCATTCTTCTTATGATGTAACGAGTACATCAGGTGTTATGGGAAGTGTTCCCGGTTCCGGCTGACCTAGTTAATGCAGCCTAACAATCGTTTACTGATTTGAATAATAGAAATTGATAATGTTCTATGTGTATGCCATAGTAAAGAGATGTGTTTTTAGTCTAGATTTAGTCTAGATTTCTAGAGTGTGTCTGCTTCCCGAACAATGCTAGGAAGACTGTTCCAGAGTTTAGGCGCTAAATAGGAAAAGGATCCACCACATCCAGTTGATTTTGATATTTTAGGTATTATCAACTGGCCAGAGTTTTGAGACAGCAATAGACATGATGGAGTATAATGTGTTAAGAGCTCGCTCAAGTACTGGGGAGCAAAATCATTTAGTGCTTTGTAAGTAATAAGCAAGATTTAAAAATGTATACGATGTTTGATGGGGAGCCAGTGCAGTGTTGACAGAACTGGGCTAATGTGATCATACTTCCTGGTTCTAGTAAGAACTCGAGCTGCTGCGTTTTGGACCAGCTGGAGTTTGTTTATTAAGCGAGCAGGGCAACCACTCAGTAGAGCATTACAATAATCTAGCCTTGAGGTCATGAACGCATGAACTAACTGTTCAGCATTTTGCATTGAAAGCATGTGCCGTAATTTCGATATATTTTTAAGATGGTAGAATGCAGTTTTACAGATGCTAGAAACTTGGCTTTCAAATGAAAGATTGGTATCAAAGAGCATACCCAGGTTCCTAACTGACGATGAGGGCTTGACAGAGCAGCCATCGAGTGTTAGACAGTATTCTAGGTTACTACTAGCAGAGTTTTGGGAAGAAGGCAGTTACTACTATGGGAAGAAGGCAAGCCGGCAGAGGCAGTGTGATGCTTTGGGCAATGTTCTGCTGGGAAACCTTGGGTCCTGCCATCCATGTGGATATTACTTTGACACGTACCACCTACCTAAGCATTCTTGCAGACCATGTACGCCCTTTCATGGAAACGGTATTCCCTGGTGGCTGTGGCCTCTTTCAGCAGGATAATGCGCCCTGCCACAAAGCAAAAATTGTTCAGGAATTGTTTGAGGAGCACAACGAGTTTGAGGTGTTGACTTGGCCTCCAAATTCCCCAGATCTCAATCCACTTGAGCATCTGTGGGATGTGCTGAACAAACAAGTCCAATCCATGCCTTGCAACTTACAGGACTTAAAGGATCTGCTACTAACATCTTGGTGCCAGATACCACAGCACACCTTCAGGGGTCTATTGGAGTCCATACCTCAACAGGTCAGGGCTGTTTTGGCAGCAAAAGGGGGACCAACACATTATTAGCTCATAAATGTTATGCCTGATTGGTGCATATATATTCAAATATATACAGTATATACATATATACACACACACACAATATTTGACCTGTTTACTTTAATTAGTCCATCTATTCGGACTGAGTCACATATATGATAGGTGAGCATCATTTCATTGAAAGACTAATCAACCAATCACAGTGATGTCTTCACATGACTCTTTCACAACTTTTTGTCTGTATTTCACCTGGAGTCACTTTTGGGGAGTGATTTACATGCAGTTTTATATTTCATATAAAGGGAATGGTGTTATATATATATATATAAATAACATAACGTATATAAATAAAACACCATTCCCTGTTTCCTCAGAGAACATACTGTTATCGCTGTTAGAGAAAAATAAAAGAGAAAAATCTTGTGGCCTTGTGACTTTGTGACAAACAGATGAAGGAAACAGGTTGCATACAAACACAAATGGTGCTACTAGAATGACTTGTTTATTAATTAAAACACCCTAAACAGGATTTTAAATGTACAAACGCAGTTGCGCAAACAGCACAATGATGGTAAATACTGTGCCAGTTTCAGTCTGTTTGATCTACCGAACCAAAGACTGTGCAGTTAAAGCTGCAGAGAGCACAATGCAGGGAAAGTTCATCAGAAGACAACAAAACAAAAGTCATTCGACTTACCAACACGCCCTCACCTGTCACACCCCTTTTCTTATCCACTGTCCTTGCCCTGATGATTTCCCCCTAGATGAGATTCATTGAAGTGTGGCAGTCACAGTATGGTGAGAGTCCGTCTGTCTGCGCCGGTCCCACCCCGCACATCTGGTTCTGGGGTGTCGATGCATCTGGTTGCCTGAACATCTCAGAAGTCCCGGGACAGGGAATGCTGCCCGACTTGTTTTGGCCCCTGGCGCTGCTCTATGAGAAAACAATGTGGTCTCATGAGCCGTCTGCAATGGGAGTGCAGGTAATTACAAACAGGCAATGACTGAGCATGCGGCTACCTGTCCGACAGTTAAATTACAAGGTGGCTTACAGAAAAAACAGAAGCTGTCAACTCGGACTAGCTGACTTTGAGATCCGGAAGGTGACACACTACCCACGGTCTTTTACAAGGCCTGCATGTTCCCAGTCCTCCCCGCCCGTCTGTCTACAGTCCTGAGATGGATGAGATCATACTTTAGAATTTCAGAAATGGAAATAGTTAGCCAAGCCATATTTAACATCACAACATTTATTTCCATCAAGAGGTGTATCAGTTTGTGGTCAAGGTCTTGTATTGACGATGCAAGAGTCCAGCACTCTGTAAAGTCTCCTCCAGCACATCCCAAAGATGAATTTAAGGTCTGGACTCAGAGGTGCCAATTCATGTGTGAAAATGATTCTTCATGCTTCATTCTTTCACAGTTTGAGCCTGATGAATCTTGACATTGTCATCCTGGAATATGGCCATGATGTGTCTTTCTACATGGTTGGTTAAGAAACGAAAAGCTACACACTCCATCAGGGTTAGAAGAGCTAGTGCCAAACATATAACATGCTAAAAACATAATAATCCCTGCAATAATCATTCAATCATATACTCTTAAGCATTTGCCTACATTGTAAAAAAGTATATGACCAATAAGTTATAACAACATATGTTTTTACAAGCAAAGTAATTTTTTTTATTAATTTTTTTATTTTTATACAAGATTTAACTCCTTTTTAGGTCAGTTTAATGTAATTTAAATTGAAATGACTTAAATATCCAAGTTAATTGTACCCATTTAAAAAACAATACTCTTTTTAATTTATTTATATTAACAAAAAAACATATACTTATTTAATCTAATTAATAAATCTCCAAAATAAAAAACAATGTCAACTAACCTTGTCAAATAAGATCCTATATTATACCTAAGACAATAATTATGGGTTATAATTCAGCTTAAACTCTTTGCCAGACATGTTATGTCTGTCTCATCAGGTTTATTGACACAAGGATGTCTCGGTTAGAGGCTTTCAAAGAATCCAGCGCTTTGCACCAAGTAGTTTTGTTTAGTCTTCCTCACAATCATCTTTTTGAAGTACTAAACCAGCATTATCACAGTGTAAACTAATTGGAACCACTTGTACTTTTAGCAATAATCCATCACCATCATTGCTATGTAAATAAT
Source organism: Paracanthobrama guichenoti (assembly GCA_018749465.1). Classification (NCBI taxonomy): domain Eukaryota; kingdom Metazoa; phylum Chordata; class Actinopteri; order Cypriniformes; family Gobionidae; genus Paracanthobrama; species Paracanthobrama guichenoti. The sequence continues at coordinate 794,839 of CM031964.1, forward strand.
AAAGAAATTCTTAAGATAATCCGATTTCTACAGCGATTTAAACAACTTGTTGAGAAGAACTTCAATTAGCTGAGCTGATCTTATGAGAAAATCTATAATCATATAGAAAGGTGGATGGAAAGGGTTATAATTATATATAAGTGCAGGGTGTTATTATATAACTGTCGTTTAGCAAAGAATAACTTTCCATTGTGCTTACGGAAGTTCTGATTAATTTCTTTTTCCATGACTGATTTTTCCATAACCTGCGCTAACATGTCACTTACAGTACGTATATGACATTGCGTGTAGTTAATGTCTTAATTTCCACAGTATATAATCATATGTCTAATCACCAAGTGTGTGAGACAGTAGGTGCCCCACCTGGACACACCTGCGCATTAAAAGGTTAACCACGCTAGGCATGCAACGCTACAACGCACAGGCACGTCCCCTGGATGCCATGGATACTATGCATAGCTGTTTTGCCACAAACAATGAAGAAGCAGCAACAGCTCATTTAGATAAACATGTCAGACTGTGAGAAAAGTATTAATGAAGATTACTGTAGTTAATTAGGTCTTACAATGGCATGTTAGACTTTCACTGCAAAGACTAGGAGGCTAGCTAATACTAGTAGTTTTCAACCTGCCCATTCTGATAAATGTGTTCAATAACACCTGGAGAAAGTTAGCTGTTAGCATTAGTATTAATCTGGTGAGTTTGTTTTAATCAAATTTTGTTTTAATTGTTTTTCTGATCAAGTATGTAGCCAAACATCTAGAAAAAGTTATTAGTTAGCATTAGCATTCAAATGGTCTTTTATGATTAATGAGGTACAACAGCTGGGAAAATGATATGTTATTATTGGCATTCAACCGGTTAGTCTTTTCTGATCAAGGCGGTCCATTACGCCTGGAAAAAATTAGCAGTTGGCATTAGCATTCACCCGGTGAGTCTTGTCTGATCACACATGGAGAAAGTTAGCTACTATAGTATTCAACTGGTAGATATGATAAATGATATTGGTACTGTCGCTATTTGAATTTCCAATGTAAAAAAAACAGTTCAAAGCCGTTAAAAAAAAAAACCTTACTTTTACACAGTTGTTTTTTTAGAGTTCGAAGAGATGATTCAAAGAGATGCTTCAATTAAGCCAGAATTGTTGGGTAAGATAAATAAACACTTAAACAGGATTAAATGAAAAAAGGAAAAAATGTTATCGAAACAAACTGTCAACGGTCTTTTGCTGTTAAATGACTCCAGCAAAGTCACCCCATTATCTTTCATGATACATCAGTCAAAACAAATATTCATGTCTCCTACTGAAAACGCACATTGCTTCGCAAACATGAAACATCATCCCGTTCGCCTGCTTCGTTATCGGACAATGTGACTGTGTGACCGCACTAACCGCACGAAACATCAAAAGCCATGAAAAGAACAGCAATATCACAACAGCCACATCAAAAGGCATATATTTAACAAAAAATACATGCAGTCAATGAAAAGAGACCATGACTATGAAAGTAAATTATTGAAAGGGTTCCACACACACACACACACACACACACACACACACACACACTCATACATACATACATATATATATATATATATACACCGATCAGGCATAATATTATGACCTAATATTGTGTTGGTCCTCCTAACCCTAACCCTTTTGCTGCCAAAACAGCCCTGACCCGTCGAGGCATGGACTCCACTAGACCCCTGAAGGCGTGCTGTTGTATCTGGCACCAAGATGTTAGCAGCAGATCTTTTAAGTCCTGTAAGTTGTGAGGTGGGGCCTCCATGGATCGGATTTGTTTGTTCAGCACATCCCACAGATGCTCGATTGGATTGAGATCTGGGCAAACCAAGTCAACACATCAAACTCGTTGTTGTGCTCCTCAAACCATTCGTGACAGGGCGTATTATCCTGCTGAAAGAGCCACAGCCATCAGGGAATACCGTTTCCATGAAAGGGTGTACATGGTCTGCAACAATGCTTAGGTAGGTGGTACGTATCAAAGTAACATCCACATGGATGGCAGGACCCAAGGTTTCCCAGCAGAACATTGCCCAAAGCATCACACTGCCTCCACCGGCTTGCCTTCTTCCCATAGTGCATCCTGGTACCATGTGTTCCCCAGGTAAGCGACGCACACGCACCCGGCCATCCATGTGATGTAAAAGAAAACGTGATTCATCAGACCAGGCCACCTTCTTCCATTGCTCCGTGGTCCAGTTCTGATGCTCATGTGCCCACTGTTGGCGCTTTCGGCAGTGGACAGGGGTCAGCATGAGCACCCTGACTGTCAGCGGCTATGCAATCCCATACACAATAAACTGTGATGCACTGTGTATTCTGACACCTTTCTATCAGAACCAGCATTAACTTCTTGAGCAATTTTGAGGACAAAATGTTCACTTGCTGCCTAATATATCCCACCCACTAACAGGTGCCGTGATGAAGAGATAATCAGTGTTATTCACTTCACCTGTCAGTGGTCATATAATTCACATTATATCATCCTCACTCATATATAATTCATGAAATAATGAATATTACATTTTCTAATACAAGAATATATAATTATATAATATATATAATTATATAATTTTATATATAGTTAATCTAAAAATAAGGTATCAAGGCATCATCACTCAATTAACTGAGTGGCCGCATGATGAAGAGGAAATCAAGATTGATTTGTTACACTGAATGATGACCTCATCATAATTATCTTGGTATTTAAAGATTTATATAAATCAGACATAAACCTCCATGAGAATACACACTATTACATTAACATTTAAAGTGATTCAAATGAAAAAAAAAAAAAAAAGACCAAGAAAACTGGTTCAACAAAAAAAAAAAACAACAAGCTTCAACCACAATGAGGTGTCGGCCGAGAGCCCAGAACACTGATATCAATAAAACATTTGCATGTAAAGTGTTTAAGTCACGTTTTGAAGTGAAACCCATCACAAAAAGAAGTCTTTCATTTATTTTGACAATGATTGGCAGTCGCTCCGGGTGAGAAAAGAGACTGCAAGTCTCAGAAAATAATTATGTAAAGGAGTGTCTATGATGATTAAATCCAAAACAAGGATGGGCACATAAGTCAAACGGCACTTAGACTCGTCAGACAGGTCCGGGTGATGAAATGAACCGTTGGTTTTTGGCTTACCGAGGTGTTATGTTGACCTTTAAACCACATGACCTTTGCTATGTAAACAGAAGCGGTGTATCTAACAGCTTGGACAGTTTTTAATAGTTTGGATCCTGTCCGGCAGGGGGTGAGAAAATCACTTGTAAATCCTCTAACAAATGTCGATGAGTGTTTTACATAGCATGGACCACTTAAACTCTTATTTATAGTAAACTGATTTAATGTTTATGCTTGTGCTGAAAAAGTAATCCGGTACGCTTTCTGACGCAAGATTTTGTTGTTTTGATTACCTTTTACCCCTATCGGTATCATCTTACCTACACGAAACCACGGGCCAGTATCGCCTTTACACCTGAATACTGCAAGTTATTCATTTAAAGGTCATTCTTTAGTCAGAGGACTAACACTAAACACAAAAACAAACATCTTTATACATAAATTATGACATATGATATTATTGGGGTACTTTCTCTCATAACCCTATATTTATGGACATTGTGAGATGCTAATACACTCTAAAAAATGCTGGGTTAAAAACGACCCAAGTTGGGTTGAAAATGGACTAACCCAGCGATTGGGTTGTTTTAAAACAGTAAAAGGGTTGTTTTAAACCAGCGCTAGAAGTTATATTTTATGCTGAGATTTTTTGTTTATTCAGTTATTTATCATTAATTATTGGCTGTAAGAATTTTCATGTATTCATGATCACTTTTTTATTGCCAATGTGTGAAAAGCTTGTAAGGAAACTTAAGAAAACGACACCTTCCCCAACTTCCTAGGTTGTCTATTTACGTTCAAGTCCTCAAGTGAAGTTTGTATTTACAGGTGGGAAGTCGGCAGGGGCATTCAAGTTCACTTTCAAATCTGTCAAATATGGGCAAACCCAACCGTTGGGTTAAAAATGTAATTAATAATATTGTTTTTTTCTTTTTTTAGACTACTGGTTTTGCCCCCTACAGTCTATGGTTTGCCCATATTTGACCCAAATTTGTGTTGAAACAACGCATCATTATTTAGAGTGAGTAAGATGGCGGCGTAGCCTACTTTCTCTTAATTACACAAAAATACAGCAAGGTTCTTAAACTCTACTTCTAGAAAATGAAGAAGGAATGTGCATTTGGTGTGTAAACTATCTGTTATCGTTAGGCTACGTATTATTTTGTTACATTATAATGCTATCATATTTTGTGCAGGCAATTTGCTTGCTTCGGTGTAAACAGAAAGCCTGACAATATCACTGCTAAATACCTTTAAGTATTGTGATATTCCGCCATGTTTCTCACTGACACGCCCCCAACTCGTAAAGATCTGGGGCTGAATCCGAAATCACCCCCTATACCCTTAAATAGGGCACTATTTGAGGGAACAGCCATTTGTAGTGATGTCCGAAACCATAATGGACGTTGAGTGCACTCATTCGATCCCACAATGCACCGCAATAACGAGTGTAAGCAGACTGAGCCTGGTTTTAACGAAAAGCCTGAACTTCCCGTTGGTATTTATGACATTGTGGTGGCGTTCACGTGCGTTCAACTTGTAATATGATCTTTATGATCATGTGACTTGAGCACACCATATGACTGATGCTGCCTTCACGTGCTATTATATATAATTAACGTAAATACGAGTTTCCGAGGTAAAAATTGCACATGGACAAGTTTACCACTGGGAAGTTCGGAAATAATGTTGCGTGCTATCGGAATTATCGTAAATCGTTTCTTAGTTAGAAAAATGGACATGAACGCCCTCTCAGGTCAAAATTTGAATGGGATGAGCTCGTATAATTCCGACTTCAGAAGTGGGAAGTACGAAAATGTCCGATAGCACGTGAAGGTGGCGTAATTTTGATACCCAAATTCCCGAGATGGGCGTGCCATAAACTTTAAACATGGTGGCGGGGAGAACTACTGCTGTGGCAGGTGTGATTTACTAAGTAAGATTTTTCCAATAAATAGGCAAGAATAAACATGGCTTCCTCCATGATTTCTGTTCATTTCCGACAAAGCACTTGAATGCAACAAGCTCTCAAGACTTCAGAAGTGGGAATTATCAAATTTCCAATAGCACTTGAATGCAGCATTAATGCCCTTACGAAAATGAACCATGGTTTTACTACAGATAAAACCAAAAAAACTATGGTTATTGTAGTTAAACCATGGTAACCACAAATTAGCCACGGTTTTGCTACTCTAACCATAGTTTAAACATGGTATTTGTGGTAAAACTGTGGTTATATAAATGGTATTCAATTAGCCAAAAAACATGGCTACTACACTTTTACTATGATAAAACCATGGTTATTTTTCTTAAGGGTGTGAAGGACTCGGGACGTTTCTGCCAGGAAAATCAAAATGTGGCCGGACAAAATTACGGAAATCATTGAATCAATTATAATGGCGATAGTAGGGGTAGACGCACGGCAGAAAGTTGACGCAAATCGACCCGAGGTTCGAATCCACCTGCCGAATTCACTCCCTTTTCCCATCACATATCAGATCGGAAAGGCAATTATTTTTGATAAAAATGAAGAAAATATGAAAAAAGTGGAAATAAAACGTCTAACATGCGTTTAATAAGGGTTTATCGGTTAGGGGTAGGTAAACAGACGTGCTGATTTAGAGACGATAAAAGTGAGTGGGTCCAATATCATTGGTCTGAAAAAGTGGGTGGGTCTTGTCCCACATATGAATGAATTCATGAATGAATGAATGAATGAATTTATTTCGAACTATTACAATAAAAAAATAAACATAAAACACATGAAATATACTAATCAAATATAATTAAAACATAGCAAAAATTCAGCTTAATAATCACTCTCTTCGGAAAGGGATAGGTAGAAGCCCTAGGCTTATCGAGACCTACCCCCAGTTCATTCCAAAAAACCAAATCACAATGAATCAAACATACTATTTTAAATTTAAAAAAGACAGAAACACAACTCTGATGAACAATGGTTCTGACGTCCATGCATGACACAGTTTATTGCCTTCAAGTGCTATTGGATTATCATAAATAGCTAACAGTTTCCTAGTTCAAAATTGTACATGAACGCCCTCTCAAGTCAAAATTTAAATGGGATAAGCTCGTAATCACGACTTCAGAAGTGGGAAGTAGGAATTTTCCGATAGGAAGTGAATGCAGCATTACCCCAACGTAGTAGTTTTTCTTCTTGTTTTTCTTCTTCATATATTCAGACTCTTTCCTCTATTTTAGAGAACGCATAAACTTTGCTGGCACATCTTAACCTGAATCAAAACATAAGATTCAAATGAGTGAAACCACCACCCTCAACAAAGGGGTTTAAAGAAATTCATGACTCCAAAGAAGCCCATCCTCAAAGGGAGTGTTGATGCACGAGAACGGTGACTGAGCAAAGGAAGTGTGTGAGAGGGGAACGATTGACCGACGGTCATGAGATCCTCTTGAAAGACGAGTCTGCTTAAACGCTTAGGAATGAGGCACTCCCTCGTCAATCTACGGGAAATTAGGGAATTAGGCTACGACATGTATGACAGAGAAAGAAATCACTAAAGGGAATTGTGAAAGAAAAATAATTACGCACACAGACATGAACATGGATAAGTAGGGAACACGATCATGAAATTCACCTTACGGCGTGTCCAGGACATAATCATATACATAACTCGAAAACATTGTAATTATATGCCTTAGGGCTGGTTAAAGTGCACTTTACTAGAATAGGTGGATAATGAAGCTAAATTGCCGGGAAAAAGTAAAAGTTCACATTGTCATATGCACCTGCAATTGAAATTATTATTGCAATTGATTATATTTCACATACTGTTTAAAACCATTTTATGGCTGTTCAACAGTTCTAGTAATATGATCACTGACTAAAGTATGGCCAGTTTTGTGGCAATCAGTAAAATCAAGCATATTCCTCATACACTTTCACATCTAATCAGGGCGTGGAGTGACCGTGATAATGAACTAGTGGTTTAAAGTCCTCATTCTACACATACCGAAGAGGGCAATCACCTTATCTCAGTCACTGTACAGGTATTCAACACTTTCATTTATATAAAATTGTATAGTAGATAGTAAGCAGTAAGTATAAATAGTATATAGTATAAGTAGGCTATACATTTGATTTGTTGGATTTGGTGTCCTAACAAAATTAAAACCGAAGTAAATAAATATTGAATAGGCCTATAAATACAAATATTAAATTTCGTCGCAATAGTATGTGGTTATAAATCTGCATGCATGAAAATTATACAATAACTGGTAGAAATATTTTGTAAAAGTTTGTACAAAACTAAATTCTGAACTACGGGCTATATTTGAATGCATGAACTACTGACCTTTTCAGCTCTATATCATATTTAATCACCATTACAGTAACTTTCGTTAGCAAAGTGGTACTCTTTTATATCTGTCCTGACCCATTCAATCTTACACTCAGGGGAATTAATATTTATCCCTAAAATCGTGTCAATCAGGTTAAGTGTGCCTCAGGGCTCTGTCCTGGGCCATTTTACAGGCACACCCCGGACACACCTTTTGATGCTTTTCCGATAATCATTACAGTAAATGAGCTGAAATAACCCCACCCCTTGGTCAAACTATATAAAAGAGCCTCGGCTCTCCAAAGCCACTATGCAGCTGTCAGAGGTGTCCAACAAAGCGCAGAGGCAACAGGAACGGAAACATGACTCAGGTTAGTCAGTCTTTTTCCCGCAAGAGCATGTCCAGCTCCAGCTCTCGTCCCTTCTCCTCGCACTCTCTCGGCGGTGGATACTCCCAGCGCATCGCCGTCGGTCGTGCGCCAAGTGTCTACGGAGGTGCAGGGGGCTCCAGCGTGCGCGTCTCTTACGCACAGAGCAACAGGGGCGGTTTCGACCTGTCCAGCGCGCTCGGCGGGGGTGACAATGGCTTCGGTGTGGGTTTCAACGAGAAGTCAACCATGCAGAACCTCAACGACCGTCTGGCCACTTACCTGGAGAAAGTGCGCTCTCTGGAGAAAGCCAACGCGCAGCTGGAGCGCCAGATCCGGGAGTGGTACGAGAAGAGAACACCTATCTCCAGGGACTACAGCCACTATTATGTCACCATTGAAGATCTGCGCAAAAAAGTGAGTCATTTTACATGAGAAAGTTATATAATTGATATTATGTAGAGTGGAATAAGTTAGAGTTCTTATTAAAAGGAAGATAACAAAACATAATCTAAGATGAACGATCTTTATAACACTATACGATTTACTATCATATATATATATATAAAACCATATGTATCTAATTTCAATTCCTAAATGATCAGAAAACATAAAAAAATAATCTATCTCTATCGCTGTCTCTCTCTCTCTCTCTCTCTCTCTCTCTCTCTCTCTCTCTCTCTCTCTCTCTCTCTCTCTCTCTCTCTCTCTATATCTATATGAGAGATATGGTTTGTGCTTTATCGTTTATCTTCACAAGCTGTAACTGAGTCTCAATTCTTCATCTGTTTGTCTTCAGATCCTCATCGCCAGCCAGGACAATGCCAGAATCATCCTTCAGATCGACAATGCCAAACTTGCAGCCGAGGACTTCAGAGTCAAGTTAGTACAACACACAAAAACCTTTACCTTCAAAATCCCTCCTTTAAAATCTCTTTTCATGAAGTTTGTATTGATTTTAATATCATATCCCATTCTAGTAATTAAACTTTACTAGAATTTCCCAGCAGGATTTCCCCTTATTTTATGAGCTTGTTAATGTCACAACCCAACATTTTAACGCTTCACTTCATCTGAATACCCATCCTAACCATCGCTATTCTTGGCGGCTTCAGGTACGAGAATGAGTTGGCCATGCGCCAGTCTGTGGAGGCCGACATCGCTGGCCTGAGGAGGGTTCTGGATGACCTCACCATGACCCGCTCAGATCTCGAGATGCAGATCGAGGGTCTGAAAGAGGAGCTTGTTTACCTGAAGAAGAACCATGCAGAGGTGAGATTAACAATTCTGGCCCTCCAGGCAGGGTAAACCTGGTGGAACGAGGCAGTATCTTTACCCCAATAATCCACCAGACCAATAATCTTCTCTAACCAAGTGCAATTTTAAACGTTATGCTCTATTAGCAATGCGAGTCTATGTTCAAAGTTTAAAGGTGTGGTCATTTTTAACCATTGTTGGGGCAAAATTCAGTAATTCTAGCAAGAATCTGCACGATTGGGAGTTCTGCACACAAATTTTTAAGTTGGCCACATGAATTCGTCACACTGACCAATAGAAAGCTGCTTGTTTTTAAAGTGACTTCATACAATCACTGCGTTTGACAACAGACCTTTTTAGCACACAAAATGTTGCTAATTCTAGTCACGCAAACCAATTTTAAGGCAAAATTTCACCTAAAAAAAACCAAAAAAGGTCCAGTCACTTCCAAACCAACTTGAACGAGACAACTTTTTTCATCCTTTCGCAAAACTCCCAATCGCGCACATTCCTATTGGAATGATTTCACCAGCAAAATTGAGCACACCTTAAAAGTCAAAGTTCATCTCCAACAACAGCAATTCTCCAAAACGACATACGCATAACGGCTATACCATTGATCTCTAGGAGCTCGCAGCTCTTCGCGCTCAAATGTCCTCCAGCAGCGTAAACGTGGAGGTCGACGCCGCACCACAGCAAGACCTGGCCCGCATCATGGAGGAGATCCGCCACCAGTATGAAGGCATCACCGAGAAGAACCGCAGAGAAATGGAGGCCTGGTACAAGAGCAAAGTAAGAGCTCATTCTTATTAATCTAGTCTGCGATAGCCAATCCGTCCACAATCAGCTAGATGTTGACCTCAAACCTCTTTCCTCGCAGTTCGATGAACTGAACAAGACAGTCACCACCAAACAAGAAGAATTCTCAATGTCCCGCAATGAAGTCAACGAGCTCAGGAGAACACTGCAGAGCCTGGAGATCGAACTACAGTCGCAACTTAGCTTGGTAAAAGTCTCTATCTATCTTATTATCTATTTCCAGTACCACTAGGGGGAGCTTTATTTGATCTAATATACATAGCCACACCCCTAATTATTATTCTGTGCTCAAATTTCTACTAGCTTTAATTAATACAATTTAAAACATTTCCCACTAGCTGCCTCTAGAGGGTGCAATTTAATATGCATAGCCCCACCCATTCACCGTTCTTCTATGCTTTATGATACGACAGAAAGCGGCTCTGGAGGGCACACTGAGAGAGACAGAGTCACGCTACAGCATGCAGCTCAACCAGTTGCAGGTCGTCATTAACAGTCTGGAGGAGGAGCTTTCCCGGATGCGACTTGACATCGAAAGACAGGGCAGTGAATACAAACTGCTTCTGGACATCAAGACCAGACTAGAGATGGAGATCGCAGAGTACAGGAGACTTCTGGACGGAGAGAACATTCAGTAAGACGGTTTTTACAAATAAATGTATAAATAAAACAACTGAACATCATGTTAAAAGGTCACAAGAATTGTATGAAATTTTATAATTTATGCCAAAATGCATAAATGTGATAAAAACATTTTGTTTTTTTTTGTTACAGGAGACAGACAATCAAAGTTGTAGAGGTTGTAGCTCCTCCTCCCCCCAAACGTAAGTGTTTTTTTGTTTTAAATTGAGAAAATATATATCAAAATTTAAAAATGAAATACGTTACATATATTTTATTATGTTATTATATATATATATATATATATATATATATATATATATATATATATATATATATATATATATATATATATATATATATATATATAAATAAATAAATAAATAAAATAATTTTTCTCCTCCAGACGACCCTGTGGTGACCAAGCGCGTCCGCACCGTAATCGAAGAGGTGGTTGATGGGAAGGTTGTTTCTCGCACAGAGGACGTTGATGTCGAGGTCGTGAAGAAGTAAATACCATAACGAGATCCATAAAGTCGGCATGAATTGAAATCTCAGTCTAAATACGGCTGAATAAATTAAATTGAATTTAATAAATTATCCCTGTTCAACACCTCATGTGAAATCTTAAAATAAAAGATTTTTAAATAAAATAAAAAGACAAGCTGCAAAATTAAATGTGTTTGTTCTTTCATTTTTGGAGTGGAAGGTCAATATTTATCACAAACAACACTGAAAAAAGGAGTTTGAGCTGTATTACATTTGATTTGACGTGCGTCACAATTTCAAAATGTACGTCAGTAAGAAAAAACATCCTGTACAAAAGACATACACACACAAACACAACTGTGAGATATACAAACATGGCAATTTCTTCTTTTCTGATGTTTTAAAAACAAAAATAACCACGTTATCTTTTCAGAACACTTTTAATATATAACATTGTATTTACAAATATTTCACATATGACACTATGTAGTTAAGAGCCCCCCCGGCCCCCACAGGTGTCCTTATTTGACAAAATGTTCAACATAAATAATTAAACAGCATATTTTCCCCCACACAATAACAGTATAAATTCTACAGTAGCACAGCTGACTATCACAGTCAGTTGCAAAGTGCTGTCCTTTTTTCATTCATTTTTTTTTCTCCGTTAAATACAAAAATACCACCACTCCCGACGCAACGTCGGTAGTAAATTTCTAGCTGCTGCGCTATAACGACGTACACTGAAGCTAAATCAGCTCACATTCAAAACGGTGGGCGGGATTGGTCCTTGACGCCAAATAGTTTGCGCAATGGCACCGCAAAACATTGTACGGGGGGAAAATGTTCGTAAAAACGTTCGGAAACAATTAAAGGGATAGTTCACCCAAAAATTAAAATCCTGTCATTAATTACACACCTTCATGTCGTTCCAAACCTGTAAGACCTTCGTTTATCTTTGGAACTTTAGATTTTTTTTTTATGAAATCCAAAAGCTTTCTGACTTCCCATAACAGTAACACAATGACCACTTTGGCCCAGAAAGGTAGTAAAGACATCGTTAAAATAGTCCATGTGACTCCAGTGATTCAACCTTAAATGTTATGAAGCGACTATGTCTCTGATGCTGACACGTAAGCACTGCGATGGTGGTGCTGACGCAGGAGCCGGCCAATAGTGAGGCGGTGTTCTGATTAATAACATTTCAAAAAACATTTCAACCTAGCTGCCTCTAGAGGGAGCAATTTGTGCAATTTAATATGCCGACGTTCTGAAGTAGAACCCGGAAGCTCTGTACTGTGTTTACAGCGTGAACAGTGTAGGAGACTGACAAGGAAGAGAAGAAATTGTTGAATAAAGTTATTATTTTTGCTTGTTTGCGCACAAAATGTATTCTCATTGCTTCATAACATTAAGGTTGAACCATGGACTATTTTTATGATGTTTTTACTACCTTTCTGGGCCTTGAACGTGGTAATGGCGTTGCGGTCTATGAGGGATATCAAAAATATTTTAATGTGTGTTCCGAAGATGTACAAAAGTTAGGGTGAGTTATGGCAGAAATTTCATTTTTGGGTGAACTAACCCTTTAAGATGGTGTCACATTAAAAAACATTTTACTCTATAATTCATACATATCCTTTCCCTTCAGAATGAGAACTTCATGTTTTACAAACTAAAAACTCGTTAAATTCATTAATGAAAATTTTGCACTTGTGGTGAATAAAACGCTAAAGTGGCCAATGAGTTCCGTAAATGCCATCATCTCTACAGCCATAGCAAGTACTAAATGAACTATGACCACCTTACGAGTATATTGCAGGTAATGGCTAACAGGTGACTAGAAGAGGAGATATGGATAAGCATAACCTGTATCTTCAGAGAGGGGAGCAGATTTTACCACTCAACAAAGAACACAAGTATTCATACAGGGCGAACCATTTAAATCTGAAGGTAATCGTTTTCTTACAGCAGAAGATTTGAAATTTTGATTGTAAACATGGAAGAAAATTGAGACTATGTGACGATCTTTAAGCTGACCAGAGAGAATGCTAGACTAAATCGTACGTTAAACGTTTCATTTGCGTCCAAGCTAATGTGAAATTCACAGCTTTAATTTCTAAAATAAAATGCTTCAAAGATCCGGCAAACATGGATCTGAGAGCAGAACAGCTGCCTGATGCATATTTAACGATACAAACGTCAGGCGTTTTACGCACTATAACGTAGCCTTGCGATAAATAGCGATTAGCCAAAGCGACGCACCAATTGGTTTTAGAGGCAAACAGCTGTGAAATTTGGCAGCAAGAAACATCTCACCATGGCTCATTTTCAACGCAGCTGGTGCCTGTTAACTTCACTAAATTTAGAGAGAACCGTAATGATACCATTGAAACTGTATCAAGTACTGAAAGTACTTTACGCAAGTCGAAAGTACCTCGAGAATAACCTCAAAATCTTCAGGGTAAAAATTAATGAAATGTGTATCAATAAAAGCTTTATCGATGGACTGCTTTTGATTGACGATTAAAAAACAAAAAATGTATGTTAATGATTTATGTTTTAAATGTTAAAACAAAACAGTCACAGTCAAGAAAAGGGAAGAGAATGGGACGAGCACCTGTTGCTTTTTAAGTCAACTGTTAAAAAAAAAAACCCCAAAACAAATAAATAAACAGTTAAATGTAAAATGCTGTCGTTAGTTGCAAGAGTTAATAATTCTGACATGGACTGTGGCTCATTTCAGCTTTTGGCACAAAAGCAAAAGCTCATTTCTTTCTCGGACCCAAATAATTAACGTTATTAACAGTACCCATTAATCAGTAACCTGATACTGCGTTGTTTTTTTCTTTTTTCGTAAAAACGAAAAATCCCCTTAAGTCATTGTTTGTCGCTGTAAAGTGCAATAGTGCTTTTTCGTCTGTATTCTAGCTTGCAGGCAGTCATATCCACTGCCTTCCAGCAGGGGGCGACAGCGAGTTGAGCGCAGATCTCGCAGGCAGTAGTTGTAAATCACAGAAGAAGCTCAGAAACGCTGAAGGGTGGTGTTCATTCTTCCTTTTCGACCGGAGGCTCAGTCTCGCACGGTTTTACAATCTCCTCTTCGTAAACTTTCAGAATCGCTTCGCAGACGAAACGGTACTGGCTCTGCAACAAAAAGGAAATCAAGTGACTACATAATAAATAACAACAAAAACTACCAGATGATTTAACGCAATCTAGTTTTACATAATTTGAGAGTCTTTCAATCCACCCGGTGAGAGCTAGTCGTTGGATTAACCCTTAAACGCATACCTCGGGTCTTTAGTGACCCGGGACATCATTCACTACCTTCCTCCTCATTCATTTTTTTAAAGTTAGATATCAACCTTCTTCGTATTCTTCAATCAATTCATTATAAACAATATAACAAGAAAAAAAAACAATAATAATCAAAGATTTACTGCAGAGCAAGTAACGTTACTGATTGCACTCAAATATTAGTGCCGCTGTCACTTGATGGTGGATCTGGTGAAGAAGCTGTGAGCGATCAAAATATTGATTTTGAAGATGTTGAAAATAGTTTTGAGAATATGTTTGAGATGGTGAATGAGCCAGATGCTGAATGTACCGGGAAATGAGCTCTGATGAGGACAGTGATGGTGCTATAAAACTGAACCCTTCCAAACTCCAAAAGGTAACAAAATATGCTTTATTTTATTAATCCGTAATTGTTACTCTAATTTCAGGAGAGTTTTATTATTGCGACAGGTAGAGATCCATATGTAATAAATAATGATTGGCAAAACATTCATGCATTTAAGGGTTAAACAAAATTGCTAGGTTTTTATCATCGAATCGAAATATTTATAAACTTAGATTGAGATATTTCATAGCAAATCAACTATGTAGCTCATGGTAGAACATTTTGCTTTGTATAAAAGCATCTGTCAAATGCATAAACGCAAATATGTCCTAAACATTAATTGTCAATCATACAGTCTCTTCCTGTCTAAAGGGGCATTCGAAGCAGGTAGTTCTAGACACTAGCCACCAAGGTGGTTCCCCGAGCACCAAAAGTTCCTCTAGGGCTGCTTTCCTGGTTGCATTCACGCCGCCAGTGGGAACTCTGAAGTGACGCAAGCTGCATTTGTTGTGACTTTTATTTTGACGCCGTGACGGACTTTTATTTTGGAGGTGCTGAGAACACCAGAGCGCACACGGCACTCACATTCTCCATCTTCACTAGTTCACGAGCTGTTTAACAGTCCTAGAAAGTATACACTAGACAGTATATGAAAAAGTATTAGCGTTTGCTGTGAGGTTGATGCCCAATGTCGCTAGCTTAGCATACCAACACAATCATTTTGTGTTTCACAAAAGCATTCAGCTTCGCTTGGTCCCCTAGAAGTTGGATTTTCTCCTTAATGTAAAGGTTGAGAAGTCCATCTGTCACTGTTTTCCATGTTTGTAGAGTTAGTTTGTGGAGTAAATATATAGGCTATAAAAAAAATTTAAATGGCGCATGCCGGTGTTTCGCATGCGTTCGGCCAATCAGTGTACACTTACGTCACCGGTAGTTCCTATTTTGCTGGGTTAGACCCTACTCTGAAATAGGAGCTAATTGAGTTCACCCAAAAGACGTTCCTAGAACTAAAATCGTTCCCATTTCCTGCAGTGTGAACATGGCAAAAAGCGGGTACTTCCGCCGTTAGTTCTAGGAACTATAAAAAGGTTCCTCTGCTGCGGAAGCCCCTGTTCTTCTGAAACATGGACCAGACTACTCACAGGAGTCTGGATCATCATGGCACGCTGGTCTCTCATGGTTCTGACGATGTCTAAGGGATACACCGACTGACCATTCTCTATCAAACACATCGCTGTCTCCATAGTGATAAGCACCCCGGTGCGACCAATCCCGGCGCTGAAAGAGATAGGGGTGGAGTCAATAAACAAATCATGGTGGGGTTTTTTTTACTTGTAAGAGATTCTGTCAGGACATTTTCCAGGCCTGACCTGCAATGAACCACCACAGGATCTGGAGTGCCGGCTCTTTTGCTGCGTACTTGACTGACAAAGTTCAGGAAGTCAGATGAATCATCTGGCACGCCGTGATCAGGCCACGCTAAGTACTGCATCTGACAAATCTGCCTTTCTTCTTTACTCTGTACAAACATCCAAACAGACATTAGCACATATGTTTATTTACACTAATAGATAAGCAACATTTAAACAGATGTGTCACCTCCAGGTGCGAAAGAGTCAGATCTCTGAGCATGTATGCCGAGTTCCCTTCCTCCGACACGCATGTAACCTGGAAACCTCCATAGGTGCCACTTGCAGAAACATTTGGCCAGTATTGATGACATTTCACCTAAAAGGGAAAATGTCCAATATAACATACAAGATAAAATCATCAATAGAAAATCAAAACATTCTTTTGCCACACATTTTGATGATTAAACAACAATTAATGTAGGGCAGGACTTGATTGGATCATGAGACTTTGGAATACCTTAGGCCATAATTTCATTGGTTAATATTTTGGCCCCGCCCTCAAGGCCTTGATTATGTCAGCAGAAAAGAAAAGTTGTTTATAAGGGGCCGTTTACACAACAGTGTTTTCAACTAAAAACAGAAAGAACAAAAATGCGTTTTGGCCATTCATTTAGACGACACCAGCGTTTTGGGGGCCTGAAAAACGCAAACTTTTGAAAATGGGGTTCAAAGTGCAACTTTTTGAAAACGATACCGTTATCGTCTCAGTGAATAACGAATTTGTGAAAACTGTGACATGCGCATGCGGAGCCGTGTGAACAGGGATAGTTTTGACATCGTTGACGTCTGTATGCGAAAAATTCAAAGGAAAGATGTTTCTGTTTTTAGTACATCGTTGTCATGTAAACGTGCTCCAAGTCAGAGAAAATGTTTACATTTTTATTAATAAATATTAGTTTGACACGTAGGACCACCAATATATTTGTAATTTGTTGATTTATGAAAGTTGTAGTTTATTAAATGTATTTAAATTAAATCACCATTTGTTGATGTTGACTACTTATAAATGTATAAATATCAATATATTAAAATATAATGTATAAATAAAATATTTTTGCAATTTGTATCTTATAATTTAACATTTCTTAAAATATTATTAGTTAAATAAATTAGTAAAAAAAGTAAAAAAAGATGAATAGATAAAATTTTTTACCACCTTTAAATTACAAAAATAATAATAAAAATAATAATAATAATAATAATTATATAAAAACACACACACACACACACACACACACACACACCCTGCCACGTTCAACTTGTGTTGTGAGCATAACCACAAGGGTGGCGCTCTGTTCCCACACCATCTGCCAAAAGTCAGAGCAGGTACCAGGAAGTGGCCCTTGGCAGGCGATATACCGCTTTACTTCAGCTTTACTTGGGACTTCCATCTGAAAACACACACACAAATATATACAGATTATCACTCTCTAAGAACAAATTATTACCAAAATAACTTCTAAATAAAAATAATCAGAGAAGAATGCTCACATTGATGAAATTTGCATTGATATAATCATCCGTCCCCTTTAATACAACTCGAGTGGTGTCATCTGTGGCACAAAATAAACTGTTATGAATGTCCAGCTAATCATGAAAACATTTCTGAGCCCAACACAAACACAAGCTGTGTACTCACATGGAGAAATATCCCGATAGCGGTTTTTGGAGACGTTTTGTGGCAATCTGGCGCAGGACATAGACATCCCAGGACGTTTCCTGTACAGTTGCTGTAAGAGTAAAAAATATATTTGCTAATCAAACAAATGTTTTTGGATTAAAAAAAAGACAATTTCCGCCTATATTAAGACACTTATGGAGAAGTAAACAAAAATAACATGAATTTAACTTGGTCTTGTATGTTATTGTGCAACATTAGCATGTTTCATTCATAACCTTATTATTGTTAATAGACAAGCTAAACTAAGCTTTGGTTAGTACAAGTTCATGACATAACAACAGTAAAATAACAGGAAACAGGAAATAATTGAGACACCCGGAAAAGAACAGCAGGAAATTGTGACTAGAATGTGATTCAGCCAACAGACCAGTGCAGTTGAACATTTATATATTATATATATATATATATATATATATATATATATTCAAGATTCAAGTTTATTTGTCATTACACATGTACAAGTACAGTATAACGAAATGAAGTTTAATATATATATATATATATATATATATACACACACACACACACACACACACACACACACACAGATCAGCCATAACATTATGACCACCTTCCTACTATTGTGTTGGTCCCCCTTTTGTTGGTCCCCTGACCTGTCGAGGCATGGACTCCACTAGGCCCCTGAAGGCGTGCTGTGGTATCTGACACCAAGATGTTAGCAGCAGATCTTTTAAGTCCTGTAAGTTGCGAGGTGGGGCCTCCATGGATCAGACTTGTTTGTTCAGCACATCCCACAGATGTTCGATTGGATTGAGATCTGGGGAATTTGGAGGCTGAGTCAACACCTCAAACTCGTTGTTGTGCTCCTCAAACCATTCCTGAACCATTTTTGCTTTGTGGCAGGGCGCATTATCCTGCTGAAAGAGGCCACAGCCACCAGGGAATACCGTTTCCATAAAGGGTGTACATGGTCTGCAGCAATGCTTAGGTAGGAGGTACGTGTCAAAGTAACATCCACATGGATGGCAGGACCCAAGGTTTCCCAGCAGAACATTGCCCAAAGCATCACACTGCCTCCGCCGGCTTGCCTTCTTCCCATAGTGCATCCTGGTGCCATGTATTCCCCAGGTAAGCATCGCACACTCACCCGGCCATCCACGTGATGTAAAAGAAAACATGATTCATCAGACCAGGCCACCTTCTTCCATTGCTCCGTGGTCCAGTTCTGATGCTCACGTGCCCACTGTTGGTGCTTTCGGCGGTGGACAGGGGTCAGCATGGGCACCCTGACTGTCAGCGGCTATGCAGTCCCATACACAACAAACTGATGCACTGTGTATTCTGACACCTTTCTATCAGAACCAGCAGTAACAATTTGAGCTACAGTAGCTCGTCTGTTTGATTGGACCACACAGGCCAGCCTTTGCTCCCCACGTGCATCAAAGAAGCTAGGCCGCCCATGACCCTGTCGCCGGTTCACCACTGTTCCTTCCTTGGAGCACTTTTGATAGATACTGACCACTGCAGAACTGGGAACACCCCACAAGAGCTGCAGTTTTAGAGATGCTCTGACCCAGTCGTCTAGCCATCACAATTTGGCCCTTGTCAAACTCGCTCAAATCCTTACGCTTGCCCATTTTTCCTGCTTCCAACACATCACCTTTGAGGACAAAATGTTCACTTGCTGCCTAATATATCCCACCCACTAACAGGTGAAATATATGGTATATATATGAAAAGTGTGTGTCAGCTGACTTACATCAAACTGCGCAAGCACGGTACCGCTGGAAAGGCCGTCTTTCAGCAGCTGTATTGAGGACCTCAAACTATCAGCCTCCGAGTGGCTCTGCTCTAGACCGGACATCTCCGGAATGTACTGGAAATCTGGCTCCAGATCCAATTTCTCCTGTTCCTCGTCCACATCATAGATGGCTAAAGGAAAAGGAAGGAGAGAAAGTGAATGTATTACATATTTTACATATAAAAGAATTTTCGAGTTCATCCTAGGCAGATCATACCATTGGGTCTGACAAGCAGGATGAGCTCTCCTGATTGGTCCTCACAGCTGGCCTTAATTATCATAACCACATCATCGTGAGTGTGCTCCGAGATATCGCGGCCATTAATCAGCACGACCTGGTCACCCTCGTTGAGGCGCGGCATACACATATCAGCCTGAGAGAGGTCAAAGGTCACAGATGAAGGGTTAGGGTGAGAAAAACAGTGACTAGTCAAAAATCAACATACATTCAACATTGAATTAAATGCTTTTCAAATAACAAACTGAATTCAAACTTCAATATTCCTGTCTGAGCTGTGTGACTTTAATAGGATACGTCAGCTGACATCAAAAGAAAACACAATCTGATCCAACTGTGATGCATAAACTTACCGGAGTTCCTGGAGCCACACGGGACACTATTATGGGCATCCTCTGATCAGCGCCACCCTGTGGATGAAGAAGAGAATTGTCTATCTATATATAATTGAGTAAATTAAAAATAAATGAGTGAATAAATAAAAATACACATAAATATTTTACACACACACACACACACACACACACACACACACACACACACACACACACCTAAAGGATTATTAGGAACACCATACTAATACTGTGTTTGACCCCCTTTCGCCTTCAGAACTGCCTTAATTCTACGTGGCATTGATTCAACAAGGTGCTGAAAGCATTCTTTAGAAATGTTGGCCCATATTGATAGGAAGCATCTTGCAGTTGATGGAGATTTGTGGGATGCACATCCAGGGCACGAAGCTCCCGTTCCACCACATCCCAAAGATGCTCTATTGGGTTGAGATCTGGTGACTGTGGGGACCATTTTAGTACAGTGAACTCATTGTCATGTTCAAGAAACCAATTTGAAATGATTCGAGCTTTGTGACATGGTGCATTATCCTGCTGTAAGTAGCCATCAGAGAATGGGTACATGGTGGTCATAAAGGGATGGACATGGTCAGAAACAATGCTCAGGTAGGCCGTGGCATTTAAACAATGCCCAATTGGCACTAAGGGGCCTAAAGTGTGCCAAGAAAACATCCCCCACAGCATTACACCACCACCACCACCACCAGCCTGCACAGTGGTAACAAGGCATGATGGATCCATGTTCTCATTCTGTTTATGCCAAATTCTGACTCTACCATCTGAATGTCTCAACAGAAATCGAGACTCATCAGACCAGGCAACATTTTTCCAGTCTTCAACTGTCCAATTTTGGTGAGCTCGTGCAAATTGTAGCCTCTTTTTCCTATTTGTAGTGGAGATGAGTGGTACCCGGTGGGGTCTTCTGCTGTTGTAGCCCATCCGCCTCAAGGTTGTGTGTGTTGTGGCTTCACAAATGCTTTGCTGCATACCTCGGTTGTAATGAGTGGTTATTTCAGTCAAAGTTGCTCTTCTATCAGCTTGAATCGGTCGCCCCATTCTCCTCTGACCTCTAGCATCAACAAGGCATTTTCGCCCACAGGACTGCTGCATACTGGATGTTTTTCCCTTTTCACACCATTCTTTGTAAACCCTAGAAATGGTTGTGCGTGAAAATCCCAGTAACTGAGCAGATTGTGAAACACCAACAACCATGCCACGCTCAAAATTGCTTAAATCACCTTTCTTTCCCATTCTGACATTCAGTTTGGAGTTCAGGAGATTGTCTTGACCAGGACCACACCCCTAAATGCATTGAAGCAACTACCATGTGATTGGTTGATTAGATAATTGCATTAATGAGAAATTGAACAGGTGTTCTTTATAATCCTTTAGGTGAGTGTATATATAAAAATATTATTACATTGAATATATGAATAGGGCTCTTATAAAATTGCAATTAAGATAATACTTTATTATATAAAAATCAGTCTATTGTTTTTTTAATGATATATATATATATTTTTTTACAAATATTTTTAAACAATTTTAAAAATGGTTAATTACAACTGTTATTTAAAAATACATCCTTATTGTTTTAATTATTTTTATAATAATTTTAATATACAATATTTTAATATGAATTGAGCTCTGATAATACTTTGTATATGAAAAAATCCAGTCTATATTTTTTACAACATTGTTTTATTTACAGTACTTACATTTTAATATCTACATCTATATCCATCCATCAATCTATCATATAGATATATCATATCCACATACATAATTATATCTACACACATAGATGTATCATATCCACACACACACGAATTATAAGAATGACTCATGATTCATAATTATTTATTGTATAATAATGATAATAATATCATCATCTTTTTGAAGTCAACATAATTATTATTATTATAATGTAATTATAATTTTTAATTATAGTTAAATTGAAGCTAGACTTTTGATAGCATCTCACCTGTTATTCACCTAAACCAATTGGATAGATAAACATCATCCAAAAGAAGCTTTTATAAATGTACATCCATTTTGAATTTGCATTTATAAATAAGACATTCAATTTTAGCTCATAAAAAGTGTAATCAAAGTTGAATGATCAAAAACGCACCTTAACGTTAAACCCAAATCGTCCGTTTTCATCTGGCCTCATTTTAATCAGAACAAGATTATCATGAGGCACGGCTCCATTCTGTGGAAACAAAGACAATCAAGATGAACAGAGACGAACAAACACATGTAGTGTGTGTGTGTGTGTCTGTGTCTGTGTTTGTTTGTTCGTGTGTTTTGTCTGCCTGCGTGTCGGTCTGTCTGCGTGTCTTTTCCTCACCATGCTCTTTCCCGACGTCGCAGGTACATTATATAATTCGCCGAGGTGGTCGTCCAACTCGTGCTGAGACTGTGATCTGCCGTTGTGGGTCAGAGGGTCTTTTCTGGACTGTTTTGGGGGCAGAGCGGGCGGCTGCTCATCGGTCGTTACATCGGGAGACCTGAAAAAATAATAATGCAAAGGTGAATGACTGAATACATCACATACTGCATTTGTGGGGTCAGGTCTGGTAACCGAAAGGTTCAAACATACACCAAAGTTTTAATACTTAAGTACCAAAACATTTCATTTAAGAGTCCATGCTTTGTACAGAAGATTGTTTGTGTAAGTGTATAGTGCCATCTGTTGCATTTTTAGAGAAACACACATCACATCTCTTCTAATGCCACATTAGTGCAATTTAAAGTAACCATGACACCAAAATTGACTTTTTTTATTTTTTATGAAATACTGCCATATTTATATTTTTAAAAAAAAGATTTATTGGTGAACATCATTATTGTTTTAAATTCATTCTCCCTCATAATCTTTAATCAAAATAACCTTCCCTCCTTCTTGCAGCTCTTCTCTTCTCTGATGATGTGTTTACTGACGTGAGGGCGAGGCAACCTGTCACTCACATGAGATCGACCAATAGCAAACCACAACCATCCAATCAATTCCCCAGGGACAAAAATCAAGCCCCGCCCTACATTTTTCCTTGCCGCTTCACTCGCATATGCGTTACAATGATGAAGAAAAGATTTTTGATCACAACTTCTGCTTCATGCGACTTTAATGCACAGAGACTGTGGAATCTACAGATAAATAATTAAACAAAATGTACAATTTTAATAATTATTAATTTAGCAATTTGAATGTACCCATATTAAAATCTGGTTGATCCATAGAAGCAAATAAATATGATTTAAAATATATATATGCATTTATATAATTTATTTCAACAAATAAAATGAAAACTAAAATCAATAGATTTATCAATGTTTTGGTACTTAAGTAAATGTAGGCATCACAACATTATTAATATTAATAACTACTCAATTTGACATTAATAAGTGATGAGAAAGTTGAACGGTTATGATGCTTATGTTCAGTCCTTTACTATAAGAAGTATAGTAGAAAATCCCTTAAATTTAGCACTAGACGGGAAGAAACAAATATCCAAAACTGAATATCCAATATCCGATACAGTTGAAAACCTTTTTTATACTTTTTGCAGTTTTATTACAGAAATGATGTGATGAGATGTGATGAGATGTGATTACCGGATGAGGATTTTTGCCTTTACAGAGAGCAATTTCTAGCAGATTCAGTATTTTTAGAGCCAATCATAACTAGACATAACTTAAATTTCACAGTTTTTTTTCCAAGTCTAAAATTTGACATTTTTCACAATCCCAGTTCTTTCCATGACCGTCCGTGGGAACCTTGCCTGTAAACAGGGATAAACTGAACTGTAAACCATCCAAGGATCATGGGTAAGATGATCTGATTCCCTCATAATCATTTGCAGACTTTTCATAAAACGGCGTAGCCTTGGCAACAATGATGATTTATGTTCTGTAAGTAAGTGGCAGGAGGCATGAGCAGTGCTGTATATCTGCTGGGTGTTTAGTGAAGATTTCCAACAATTCATCAAAGCTCGCTGTATTTGCATACCAGGCGGAGAGTATTAAGACCCGGGACTGTTGCTCAGAGAGAAGCCATGTCTGTACACACACACACACACACTCATTATGAATGCTCAGATTTCAAGCATGAAAGCCCCTCTGCTCTGCAGTCTACAGACAGTGCTGAGCGCCCCGGCCTCCAGGACATTTACATAAAAAAAACAAACGAGGCGAAAAAAAAAAAAAAAAATTCACCGTTAGAACGAAGAGCAGGATTGTTTCACTTGTCAGGCTGAAGGGACAGATATCCGATTCCTCTTTTGTGTTGTTTAACTGTGGGTCGTGACAGTTGAATGGCGAGTCAAAAACGCACCGTGACACTAAATAGATTAAATGAATGAAGGTTGGTGCTAGATAGCGTACAGTTTTAGGTCAAGTTGTCTAATCCACTTACCATACAAACTTGGAATTTGTATTGTAGAAAATGTCAACTTTTCAAATGTTACTGATTAAATTTATAAACCAATAAAAAGTTATTAGTTGGGTCTTATATTGAAACTATTATATTTTAACTAGTGCTGGGCAATCGATTAATCGCATTCCAAAATAAAAGTTGTGTTTACATAATGTAAGTGTGTGTAATGTGTACAATTATTATGTATATAGAAATACACACACACACACGTATACATTTAAGAAAATGTGTATATATATTTATATAATTTATCACATATATACACACACATACATATTTTTCTTAAATATATACATGCGTGTGTGTGTGTGTGTGTGTGTGTGTGTGTGTGTGTATTTCTATATACATAATAATTGTACACATTACACACACTTACATTATGTAAACACAACTTTTATTTTGGATGCAATTAATCACGTTTAATCGATTGCCAACCACTGATTTTTACTTTTTCTTGCAAACAATGAGCCGCAGAAAACAAATTATGTAAATGCGATAGTTTGCTTAAAAATGTTTTGCGAATAATTAACTACACTATAAGGCTGTAATAACTAGGCGATAAAATAAATAAGAAATAATAATAAAAATTGCTGAGAAAAGTCACGACCGAGTAACGGTTACATTTTAATGCGTAAAAAAACCTATAACTTAAAATTTAACGCAATATTTTGCGCAAACATGTTTTTACTTGGAGTTAAAAATTAACAAAACGTTAGAGCCACAAATACTTAGCAAAAAAATAGATAAAAATGTATAGCGAATGTAAGTCTTTTTTTTCAGCCAAAAAAAAAAAAAAAGAGGGCAGCAAAAACTGAGGAATAAAACCCCATAAAAACATAAAACGAAAACATCAATATCACTTAATTATGTTTTTATATTTTACTCACATTGTAACATTTATATTTTAAACCATTTTTGCACAAAATATACAGTTTAGTTTTGCACATTGTACAAGAATATTATGCTGGAAATAAAATGTACCATTTTTATCCAATTAATCATTTACACAAACAAATAAATGACATGGTTGTTAGTAACTTTTAAAAACCTTTAAACTGAAAGAATGTTCAGCTTTTTAAGTGTTAAACAGAGTTGAGGGCACCTTGATGCATTTTAAAAATCTAACTCTATACGACAAAAAAAAACGAGGGAGAAACACGGAAGAATATTTAAAAGGTCTAATAATATTTTCATTACATTTACGAGCACCACAATCTCTGGACGAACGACGCACGCCGGTTTAACACAGAAAGAATAAAGGCATAGTTACTTTTCTGTCCACTGCTGTTTGAATCTACGGTCTAAATCATTGTCTTCGGTGAATAATCAGAATAATCCATCGTGTCATCGCGATGATCAGACGTACGGCTGTATCAGCACATAGAATTCATATGAAGAAGACGTGATAAAATATGACCACATACACAGTGCAAATTCATGTTTAGAGCACTAGAGTATGTGAAATGTGTCCATAAAACTGAATTTTTACATCAACTGATTATGATGTAAAAAGTCATCATTAAAAGATGCGATAAATTTAAATTATGAGATTAAAAAGTCATAATTATGATAAAAGTCCTAATAAAAGTCCTATGATAATAGTCCTAATGTACTCAGTCATAATTATGAGATAAAGTCAAAATATGATGTACTCAGTCATAATTATGAGATAAAAAATCTAAATATGATGTACAGTCTCGAGGTACAAAATTGAAATTATGAGATTAAAAACTCAAAATTATGAGATCATTTGGAATGATGAAAAGGCAAAATATGATGTACTCAGTCATGAATACGATTTAAATTATGTACTCCGTCATAATTATAAGATTAAAAAGACTAAATATGATGTACTCAGTCCTAACGAGGTATGATATAAATTTGAAATTGAGATACCGTCATAATTTTGAGGTTCAAAAGTCAAAATGTGATGTACTCAGCCCTAAGGTAAAAAATAAATAATTATGAGATTAAAAACTCCATTATGAGATACATTTAAAATTGACATACTAAGTCATAATTATGAGATTAAAAAAATCGAAATATGATGTACACAGTCTTAATGAAGTATAACATTGAAATTATGAGATTAAAAATCATAATTATGATAAAAGTCCTAATAAAAGTCCTATGATAATAGTCCTAATGTACTTCGTAATAATTATGAGAGACAAAATATGAAATTATTATATACTCAGTCATAATTATGAGATAAAAGTCAAAATATGATGTACTCGGTCATAATTATGAGATAAAAGATGAAATTATTATATACTCAGTCATAATTATGAGATAAAAAGTCAAAATATGATGTACTCGGTCATAATTATGAGATAAAATATGAAATTATTATATACTCAGTCATAATTATGAGATAAAAAGTCAAAATATATCTCGGATGTAAAATATGAAATTCGGTCATAATTATGAGATAAAAAGTCAAAATATGAGTACTCGGTCAAATTATGAGATAAAAGATGAAATTATTATATAAAGTCATATGAAATACAAAATCTAAATATGATGTACAGTCTCAATGAGGTATAAAATTGAAATTATGAGATTAAAAATCATAATTATGATAAAAGTCCTAATAAAAGTCCTATGATAATAGTCCTAATGTACTCCGTAATAATTATGAGAGACAAAATATGAAATTATTATATACTCAGTCATAATTATGAGATAAAAAGTCAAAATATGATGTACTCGGTCATAATTATGAGATAAAAGATGAAATTATTATATACTCAGTCATAATTATGAGATAAAAAGTCAAAATATGATGTACTCGGTCATAATTATGAGATAAAATATGAAATTATTATATACTCAGTCATAATTATGAGATAAAAAGTCAAAATATGATGTACTGGTCATAATTATGAGATAAAAGATGAAATTATTATATACTCAGTCATAATTATGAAATACAAAATCTAAATATGATGTACAGTCTCAATGAGGTATAAAATTGAAATTATGAGATTAAAAGTCATAATTATGATAAAAGTCCTAATAAAAGTCCTATGATAATAGTCCTAATGTACTCCGTAATAATATGAGAGACAAAAGATGAAATTATTATATACTCAGTCATAATTATGAGATAAAAAGTCAAAATATGATGTACTCGGTCATAATTATGAGATAAAAGATGAAATTATTATATACTCAGTCATAATTATGAGATAAAAAGTCAAAATATGATGTACTCGGTCATAATTATGAGATAAAAGATGTTGATAGTCAAACTCCAGCTCTGACAGCCTTGTGGGAAAAATGATACAACGCGTCTGTGCTACTGTGCTGAGGAAACATACACTTATGGCACGTGTCCGAACGGTTTGAATTCTCATGCACAACGACTGGGTTAAAAGAGTTCATTCTCATGAATAATGTGGCGCTCAAGCGCTCAAGAACCGGATGACGTAGGATCCTTCTCTCCAGCCCAGGCAGCCAATCACACACCCCGGATGAACGCTTCTACATCAGATACCTTCGACTTTGCTT
Source organism: Paracanthobrama guichenoti (assembly GCA_018749465.1). Taxonomy (NCBI): domain Eukaryota; kingdom Metazoa; phylum Chordata; class Actinopteri; order Cypriniformes; family Gobionidae; genus Paracanthobrama; species Paracanthobrama guichenoti. The sequence goes on from CM031964.1 coordinate 822,877, forward strand.
TTCAACCTGGAAAAACGCAAAAATAACCAATTTCTACTTGACTAAATTGACTTTAAGTGTTTTCAGTGATGTGCGGTCTGTACATATCTGCTCACATCTCAAAAAATGTGTTTTGGGGTTTCATGACCCTTTAAAAATATCTAACAAAAACAATCTAGCAATGATGTCATTGTCCTATTTGCATACTGAATTTTGATTGGTCCTTACTTTGTTCCATTTATTTGCGTACTCAATTTTGATTAGGCTGTTGAATTTTGAATTGAACTCTGATTTGTCTTAATCACATTTCACCTTGTAAGTACAGGCATTTCTTTTCATGTTCTTTCATGTGTAAAAAAAATAAAAATAAGCTTGACTCATCTTTATGTAGAACATGAAAACTCCACATCAAAAGTGGCAATCACACACACACGCACAAATGAATTAAAGATGCACTGGACAGCCTAGATTGGGAAATTCTGCCATTGCGAAATGAGATTGATGGCACGATCTGAGAAAGGAAATGAGTGTTATGCGTGGCCACAGCTCTTTCCAATGGAAAATAATGCTCGTTTCACGAGCGTGCATTCAACCAGTCCTGTCACCGTAACACACTGAACTGTGCCCACCACAAAGCTCAAAACAATTTCCCCTAGCTCAAAAAGCTTGCCATTTCTCAGACTGAAACGTGTATGAAAATAGTGTTTAACCAACAACGTGTCATTTCGTCAGAGGTATGCGGTCACACAATATTAAACCTCAGGTTGCCAGTGAGAGTGTGCGTCTACAGTGCAGTGCTAAAATAAGAACAACATTTCACAGCGGAAACTTTGATGACTCAAAGTGTGTCAGTCCAGCCCTTGTGCTGAAAACGCCTCATTAAGCAGATCAAAATCTAGAGCTGTGTAATCTTTGAATATGAATATTAAAATCGCACACAATATAACTAAAGGGGTAATGGATAAGTGACCTGTTAGAACTTTTACAGGACACACACAAGCAAACATAACGTGGTGGCCAAACACAGGCAAGTTTTAGCATCAGAACATTTCACCTATAAACTGTCCTGGGGGAAACATTCATGTGACTTATCGTCACAATAGCATGAAACACACGGGCAAACGCCATGACAACCAATAAATGTCAATAAACTCAACAAGCCAGGTTGACAAAACAACATTATTATGGTTAAAAATTATTTTAGATCATTAAAGAGGATGAAAGTTTGTGTCTTATGTAAACATTATTATGTGTAACCTATAAACTTACAAATTAAACTGAACGCAATAGTTATTATGAATGATCAACAATGTTAGGACGCAAAAACATAATAAAACATATTGGGAAAGCCATCGAAAATCAATGCAAATATCGGTTGTTTTTACACTTACGTTGTAACATTTAGACTTTTTTGCACAGTGTACAACCTTCAATTTTGTACACGGTACAAGAATATGCTTTAAAAATACATGACATTATATTAAACAAATAAATCAACAAATGAATTGATTAGCTAAATGTTTTTATGAACAATCAACAAAATGTTAGGGCCGCAATAAAAACGCAATTTTGCACATTGTACATGCTTTTAGAAAAATACTGCAAATAAAATGTGCCATTTATTTTCAATTAATAATTTAATCCGCTATATAAAAATTTGCTAGTAGTACTAACTTTTAAAAGTTACACATTTTACTGTAAGAATGTTCAGCATTCAAAATATCACAAATCTGCCAAATTATGTCAGTCATATTTGCATACTGAATTGTGACTGTTCCTCTCCTGAGACATTAATGAGTTTGTGATAATGAAAACAGTTCTAAACATATTAAAAATTCAATTCATATTGTTTTATGACGTGGATGTTTGGGCGTGCGCAAGACAAAAATGTAGAAACTCACGGTGTCGAGTCCAGGCTGATGCTGTTGGCCTGCGTGGAGGATGCAGACTTGTGATTTGTGAACGTCTGGCATGGCGAGTCATCGATCACGTGGTCGACTAGGTGACCGATGGAGGATGGCCTGACCCGCGCACCCTCTGTGGTAAACACGGAGTTACTGCTGAGGAAAGAAACTAATTAAAAACTTAAACTGTGTAAGCGAGTGCTAACCCACAGATTGGTTGAACCTGCATATGTAGGCAAGTTTGTGTGAACTCACTGATCGGGCGAGTCTGGTGGAGAACGGTTCGGCAGACTTTGAGTCTCGAGTCGGTCGTCCGAGAGGGAATTCCTGCTGACGGTCTCCCAGTCCAAACCGCTCATCAGTCTTCTAACCAGAGGCTTGCTTGGCGACCTGGAAACACATTAGATTCACAAAAGATCATTTATAATGCAACAACCTGCTCCATCAACCAGAACCACAAGAAACATTGTATAGTTCAATTTCCAATGTAAAAATTTACATAAAACAACATGGCACATTTTACATTTATACACCGATAAGGCATAACATTATGACAGGTGAAGTGAATAACACTGATTATCTCTTCATCACAGCATCTGTTAGTGGGTGGGATATATTAGGCAGCAAGTGAACATTTTGTCCTCAAAGGTGATGTGTTAGAAACAGGAAAAATGGCCAAGCGTAAGGATTTGAGTGAGTTTGACAAGGGCCAAATTGTGATGGCTAGAAGACTGGGTCAGAGCATCTCTAAAACTGCAGCTCATGTGGGGTGTTCCCAGTCTGCAGTGGTCAGTATCTATCAAAAGTGCTCCAAGGAAGGAACAGTGGTGAACCGGCGACAGGGTCATGGGCGGCCAAGGCTCGTTGATGCACGTGGGGAGCGAAGGCTGGCCTGTGTGATCTGATGAAACAGATGAGCTACTGTAGCTCAAATTAAAAGATAGAAAGAATACACAGTGCATCGCAGTTTGTTGCATATGGGACTGCATAGCTGCAGACCAGTCAGGGTGCCCATGCTGACCCCTGTCCACCGCCGAAAGCGCCAACAGTGGGCACGTGAGCATCAGAACTGGACCACGGAGCAATGGAAGAAAGTGGCCTGGGTCTGATGCATCACGTTTTCTTTTACATCACGTGGATGGCCGGGTGCATGTGCGTCGCTTACCTGGGGAACACATGGCACCAGGATGCACTATGGGAAGAAGGCAGGAGGCAGTGTGATGCTTTGGGCAATGTTCTGCTGGGAAACCTTGGGTCCTGCCATCCATGTGGATGTTACTTTGACATGTACCACCTACCTAAGCATTGCTGCAGACCATGTACGCCCTTTCATGGAAACGGTATTCCCTGGTGGCTGTGGCTCTTTCAGCAGGATAATGCGCCCTGCCACAAAGCAAAAATGGTTCAGGAATGGTTTGAGGACAACGAGTTTGAGGTGTTGACTTGGCCTCCAAATTCCCCAGATCTCAATCCAATCGAGCATCTGTGGGATGTGCAGAACAAACAATCCGATCCATGGAGGCCCCACCTCGCAACTTACAGGACTTAAAGGATCTGCTGCTAACATCTTGGTGTCAGATACCACAGCACACCTTCAGGGGTCTAGTGGAGTCCATGCCTCGACGGGTCAGGGCTGTTTTGGCAGCAAAAGGGGGACCAACACAATATTAGGAAGGTGGTCATAATGTTATGCCTGATCAGTGTATATAAAACATACATTATATAACTATTAGAATTACGATCTTTATACCATCTTCTATAGTTATATTACTATTATTATTATTTTTTGTCAGTGAAACAGAAGTTTACAAACAAACGTTCTTTCCTGTTACCTTTGGTTTGTACGCATTGCACTCTTTAAAAAAAAACTTTGTTAGTGTAATCTTTAGGAACATCAAGAAAAAATGTCAACTTCCACGTTATTTGCAGTACGTAAACCGACAAGATACATTTTATTCATTGTGAAGTATTTCAACTAAAGCTTTAAAGTACAAAAACAAACAATGCGTTTCCTGTTATGATGTTTCATTAGTCCTGAAAACCATAAACAGTGCCTTGTAACATACCTCAAAAGTAGATTTTTCACAATTTCGCGACATTTCATAGAATTTACATAAACCAACATGGCACACTGTACACATTACAACAGTTTTTCCGAGAAAAAGGAAAAAGGGTTACAAGCAACACACCAACACTAGTTTACAAACACTCTTTCCTGTTAAGATGTTTCCACACATGCTACTCCTAAAAATCTATCACACTAAACTATAAATATCAAACTTTTTTCTTTACTTTTTCCACTCAAACATCCAAAAATGTGATTGCACACAAGTGTAATCACATAAATTTTATCACAAACTTAGCTTAAGTTTACAGAAAATAAAATTTTCTGAAATTTATGTAACTTAAACCTTTTTTCCCCAACAAAAATATCAGAAAAATATGACAAGCAATACACCAACAGTAGTTTAAAAACGTTCGTACGCATGCTTCTTCTAAAAACCACAAATATCTGGTAATCTTTAGATTGAGACGTTCCTCAAAAGCACGATTATCATATACTTTATCGAGAACAGGTCAGTGTAGACAAAAAGAAATACCTCCTTGAAGTATGGTGAAACATAAACCGTAGTTTAATTCTCAGCCTCAGCATCTTTGAACAATCGCTGCTCTCGAAATAAATGTCAGAGTGTTTTCACAAACATGTGCATGACATGAGCACGCCCTTCACAGCCGTGTGCTACACAGCCCTGCTTATACTTCCTGTGTTTGGGTGTCGTTCTGAGAACATCTGACCACACGCCGACAAACACACACTGACACTTAACCCTACAGAGATCAAAACTGGTGGGCTGCAACACACCGAAACACACATACACAAACAAATCGGCCCATGCTATCAAATAGACGTGGCTGTATAACATTTTCAAGTTGCGATAAATGCAGAAGCTTTTATCACGGTATACGGTAGGGTACAACGGGGCTAAAGGCACACCTCAAGAAAAATGTGCTTTTATTACTCCCCATAGTGTATGATTGCAGAAAATATATACATGTTTGTATTGAACATTGATGGAGCAACAGATTTTGTGTGAAAATAAATCATAAAAGTGATTTATTTTGTTTAAAAATCGTATAAATGTGCGAGGTGGCAAGGTGGCAAGGCCACACACGGGGTAATATGTTTTTAATAATGTTTAAGTTAATACTTGTTCAAAATAATCACATTAGCAAAGTTTGCACTATTTTCTGTTTATTTTGATAAATAAACGAATAAATTTTTGTTCAATAAATATACTGCCATTAAAATGATAATATACAAATATATTTAAAAATATAGATAAAATTTTAAATTTAATTTAAATTTAAAATTTAGATTTACAGTAGTAACAATAAATTATATTGTATTATATTATATGATTAATATCATATTTTTAAATATGGTTTCATTATAAATATGGAGATTATCTCTAGGAGGACACCCAACTTAATATATGATATTTACCATGTGAATCTAACCAACATGTCAACAAATGGAAAAGTCAGTCAGCTGTTTATTATCATTTATTACCATACTTTTACATATTCTTCCGAAAAACTGTTGCTTCAATTACCTTGAACAAAACTGAAAATCATTAAAGGGATAGTAACCCAAAAATGAAAATAGCCCATTATTTACTCACCCTTAAGTCATCCTAGGTGTATATGATCAGAATCGGAGTTATTTAAAAAAATGTCCTGGCTAATCCAAGCTCTATAATGGCAGCTCAAAAATTTGATATGTATATATATATATATATATATATATATATATATATATATATATATATATATATATATATATATATATATATATATATATATATATATATATATATATACACACATATACACTCACTCACTCACTCACTCACTCACTCACTCACTCACTCACTCACCTAAAGGATCATTAGGAACACCTGTTCAATTTCTCATTAATGCAATTATCTAATCAACCAATCACATGGCAGTTGCTTCAATGCAACTGCCATGTTGCTTTAGGGGTGTGGGGTGGTTGCTTTAGGGTTGCTTTAGGGGTGTGGTCCTGGTCAAGACAATCTCCTGAACTCCAAACTGAATGTCAGAATGGGAAAGAAAGGTGATTTAAGCAATTTTGAGCGTGGCATGGTTGTTGGTGCCAGACGGGCCGGTCTGAGTATTTCACATTCTGCTCAGTTACTGGGATTTTCACGCACAACCATTTCTAGGGTTTACAAAGAATGGTGTGAAAAGGGAAAAACATCCAGTATGCGGCAGTCCTATGGGCGAAAATGCCTTGTTGATGCTAGAGGTCAGAGGAGAATGGGCCAACTGATTCAAGCTGATAGAAGAGCAACTTTGACTGAAATAACCACTCGTTATAACCGAGGTATGCAGCAAAGCATTTGTGAAGCCACAACACACACAACCTTGAGGCGGATGGGCTACAACAGCAGAAGACCCCACCGGGTACCACTCATCTCCACTACAAATAGGAAAAAGAGGCTACAATTTGCACAAGCTCACCAAAATTGGACAGTTGAAGACTGGAAAAATGTTGCCTGGTCTGATGAGTCTCGATTTCTGTTGAAACATTCAGATGGTATCAGTCAGAATTTTGGCGTAAACAGAATGAGAACATGGATCCATCATGCCTTGTTACCACTGTGCAGGCTGGTGGTGGTGGTGTAATGGTGTGGGGGATGTTTTCTTGGCACACTTTAGGCCCCTTAGTGCCAATTGGGCATCGTTTAAATGCCACGGCCTACCTGAGCATCGTTTCTGACCATGTCCATCCCTTTATGACCACCATGTACCCATTCTCTGATGGCTACTTCCAGCAGGATAATGCACCATGTCACAAAGCTCGAATCATTTCAAATTGGTTTCTTGAACATGACAATGAGTTCACTGTACTAAAATGGCCCCCACAGTCACCAGATCTCAACCCAATAGAGCATCTTTGGGATGTGGTGGAATGGGAGCTTCGTGCCTTGGATGTGCATCCCACAAATCTCCATCAACTGCAAGATGCTATCCTATCAATATGGGCCAACATTTCTAAAGAATGCTTTCAGCACCTTGTTGAATCAATGCCACGTAGAATTAAGGCAGTTCTGAAGGCGAAAGGGGTCAAACACAGTATTAGTATGGTGTTCCTAATAATCCTTTAGGTGTGTGTGTGTGTGTGTGTGTGTGTGTATATATATATATATATATATATATATATATATATATATATATATATATATATATATATATATATATAAAAAAATGTTTTATTTTTTTATTTATTTAATTTTTTTGAATAATTTTACCAATTTTCATTTACTACTTAAATCTACAACATTTTAAAATACATAAAATATTAGATCAAATTAGCACATAAGCAATTTTGTGGTAGTTTTTGTGCCATCTAGTGGTTTAGAAGAATATAAAATCAAAGGAGCCTTTTACTCCGGTGCGCCTTTAGCCCGTTGCACCCTAATATCAACCTACAAGTTGCAAAAAAAAAAAAAAAAAGTGTTGTCACACTATAACAGGTTTAATCATTTTTCTTTCTTATAACAAAAAGAAATCAGAATATTTTAATATAATGAAGCAATACACAAAATGAGTTCATGTTAGCTCAGATCCATTTAATAATAGTTACAACTTTTGATTTTAATAATGTGTTAATTATTAAGATTAATAAATGCGTAGAAGTATTGCTCATTGTCAGTTTATGTTAATGAATGAACTAACTAATGTTAACTAATGGAATTTTATTGAAAAATGTTAAGTGTAAATAATGTTTATATACACATATATAATAAAAATTCCTAATAAATAATTATTCGTGGTATTTTGAAGTGCCCACGATAACAATATTGTGCATGTTTGTAACCGTGATTAATTGTATTACCGTATATTGGCACGTCTATTATCAAATATAGCTGATATAAACAAAATTAGTTTTGCCGTGAGCCAGGGTTATTATAGTGAACTAAACCTAAAGCTAAATCCATAGATCTTTTGTAACTTGAAATAAAATAAACGTTAAATGTAACAATAACATTTCTTGATAACTGATACTAAAAAACTAAAACTTAAATAAAAATGTATACAACTGTATAGACCAAAACAAATTAAAATTTAAAATGGAAAATATGAAAATAAAACTACCGTATATACACAAATATAAGACTAGGTTTGTGTCCTAAAAATAGGCTGAAAAATGGGGGGTCATCTTATATTCGCGATATAGACAAAATCACGGGGAAAGGGAGAAAGCAGGGGGAAACAGTAGAGGGCGCCAACACAATAGGCTACGTAATTAGTGACAGTGTTATGAATTAAGTAAACAGTAAAGTCCCGCCATGGAGAAGTCAAGAGATCATTTTGAGAAAAGAGCTTCAAAAGTTGGTCAAATAAACCAACACGTTCGAAACCGTTATGACACCAACTTTAAACTTATGGTCGTGAATGAGGCAGAATCATCTAATAATTGCAAAGCTGCCAAAAAATTTGGAGTCACAGAATGCAATGTTCGGAGGTGGCGAGCACCTTTTTTTACCCAAAAATAAGTCTGGAAAATGGGGGGGTCGTCTTATATTCAGGGTCGTCTTATATTCGGGTATATACGGTAATTCAAAATGAACAAAAACGATAATAGGATCTAAATTATACTAAAATAAGTATTGCTGTGAACAAACAAACACAATGGTTGGGTATTACTACCTCATGACTTTTTACTTTCAAAAACTCTACTTACATAACGCATATTATTTGCACAGTGCTCCCCCACCCATTGATTAATAAAAAGCGTGTTACCGTGCAAAAACTCTGTTCTTGATGCCTCTTTCCTTTCCGTACTGTACAGACTGCGCCTCCGTCCTCCCACTGCAAAGAAGAAGAACATAGTGTCACTGCCGACTCTCAAAACTCCATTTGTGCAAGAATCATGACAAAGATACAACAGAAGACAAAATGACTTACAGCTATGAGCTCACAACCAATATATTTCTAATAAAGGGTAGGCAATATGAAATACATAAAACTTTTCGATTAAATTCAGTATGACATTTATGCATTTGCAATATCAAAACTTTATACAAGGTAAATTTAGTAAAAAAACTACAATTATATTAGTTACCAAAACATATAAACCACAATATTAAGTACACTTCTTTTTTTAAAATGTGTAAAACTGAACATTTCTGAGGGAAAAATACGATTGATAACCATTAGCTGAATCAGCGTTTTGAACCTGTTTTTAATTTAACTAATTACCTAACAATTAATTCAGATCAAAAGAAGCCGATTTGCACGTTCCCATGCTTGCAAGTCACAAGACAAGGAGAAAAGAACAGCAAAATAAGGTGGAACATCTACACTCCAAAACATTAGATTCTTCCTCAGCATTTTGGTCTTGTTTTCCAGTAAAAATATCTAAACATTAAGATACATTAAAGGGATAGTTCACCCAAAAATGAAAGTTACCCCATGATTTACTCCCCCTCAAGCCATCCTATATGACTTTCTTCTTTCAACAAAATACAATTGGAGTTATATTAATAAATATCCTGACGCTTCCCAGCTTTATAATGGTAGTGAATGGCGGTAGTGAAAAAAAGTGCATCCATCCATCATAAAAGTAATCCATACAGCTCCAGGGGTTAATAAAGGCATTCTGAAGCAAAGTGATGCATTTGTGTAAGAAAAATATCCATATTTAAACCTTGAAAAACTCAAATAACTAGCTTCGGCAGACAGCCTACACAAGTCGACTTACGCCAAAGAGTAACCCCTATGACGTACACTCAAAAAAAAAATAAAAAAAAATAAGCTGAAACAACACAAATCTTTAGGTTTTTACTTAATTGCCATTTTACTCAATTTTATTACGTTAAATGAAATAAAATTTTGTACAATGTTAAGTTAACCTAAACCATTTGTGTTGGGACTACATGAATCATTTATGTTGCGCTGACTGAACCGGGCAGTGCATTTCTAGTTCCCAGCATGCTTTGCATATGGATGGATCAGGAGAGTAAATGTTGAAATTAAGTGCTGTTTAATGTGTTTTTTAGTAAAGGGAAAGACCCGTTAAAGTTTGATGTTATATTTGACATTTAAAAGTTGTGTTGTGTGGATTTTTCAAGTGTGGACCTTGTGGTTAGGCTGTGCTGTTCTCAATGAGCTGTAACTGTGCTAATGCCAGTGGTGAGAAATGTTTTACTTGATCATTACTTGCATGCTACAAATGTTACAATTAGCATGCGATCAAGTGTTGTGTTGACTATTAGTTTTTATAGAAATAAAGAAAATAAATTCATTTGACAGTTCCTACAATATGGTCTAAATACGGTCATCAGTTCTACCCCTCTTTATCCTACTTTATCTAGTTAGAATGACATGTTTTTTAGTAGTCTTGACTAAATGAATTTAAGATCATACAACAAGATTACAACAAGTTTAAGTTTTCCTTAATTTAATTAAGTTCGTTCAACAGCTTCTTTTTTTGAGTGTAGGACGTGTGAGTCGCGTAAGCTTTGACGCCTCTTGCAATTCAAACAAATAGGGCTGGGCAACAAACTCAGGCTCCTCTACTCTTATTTCCTCCAACATTTCTCTTTAAATATTCTCGCTTTAGACTTCTAATTCATGACTGGTGTTTTGTTTAACACGTCATGTGTTGGGTCAGGGGTTACTCTTTCGCTGTTAATGGATGCCCATGGCAGTCTGTTGGAAGCTAGTTATTTTAGTTTATAAAGTTGTATGGATTTTTTCTGTGTAAAAAAAAAAAAAAAAACCTTTATTAACCCCTCGGAGCCGTGTGGAGTACTTTTATGATGGATAGATGCACTTTTTTGGACTTCAAAATCTCAACCCCCATTCACTGCCATTATAAAGCTTGGAAGAGCCAGGGCATTATTTAATATATCTCAGATTGTATTCGTCTGAAAGAAGAAAGTCACATACACCTAGGATGGCTTGAGGGCGATCATGTCATGGGGTAACTTTCATTTTTGGGTGAATGATCCCTTTAACTTCAGAAGAAAAATAAACAAATCCAAATTAAGTGAGTTTATGCTTGAAACAAGAAAAAAAAATGGGGTCAGAAAAATTTTACATTTATTTTTAGCAGAATTATTTTTCGTATTTTAAGCATAAACTCCCTTAATTTGGATAACACTTAGGGCCAGATTTACTAAACAGGGCAAATTAGCTTGAGAGCGCAATCCCATAAAAGCGTTGTGGGAGTGGACAGTTCTGCACGTGATCTACTGACGACGCGCAAATTAAAGAACACAGACCCAGCCGGATCATTTCCATAATGACCAACTCTTAATATTTTAACTAATTTTGCTTACAAATCAAATGAATCTTGCTTTAAGAATTTTAGATGGTGGTACTGGAAAACAAGACAAAAATATTGAGAAAGGATTATTTATTTATTTTTGCATAAATTTGACAAACTCTTCTTGTAACGTTCTCACCAGTAGCGGAACTTGGATCCGAGGGTGAAGTACTGCAGGAAGAGGTTCCTCTCAGGAGGAACGGGCCGCTCCAGTCTGAAGAACGTGTGATGCTCCACGCAGGCCTTCCATAAATTCTTACAAGCTCTGTAGCTCATCATATTAAAACCCAATAAAGACTCTCTGTTCTCAGTCTATGATACATAGAAAGAAAAATTATAGGAGGAAGACGAGAAAGCAAATGATCCATTTTAGTATGTAACAATTTCAGTAGTTAATACCAATAAAGCTTCCAGTTCAATTCCATTTTCACTTCTACAGACAGTGCTGGGTAGTAATTACATAATCAGATTCCAAAAATGAAGTACTTGTAATCAGATTAGATTAGTTATATTTTTGTTGATTACATGATTTCGCGTATATATGTTTGGGAAACCCTGACGTAATCTAATGTGTAATGCAGTTCATGTTGTTGATGCAAAGAATGGAATATAATTTGTCTTTTATATCAATATTGTGCAAGATTATCCTATTCAAATCAATGTGATAAAGTAGGTCAAAAGTAATCTAAAAGTAATCCAAAAGTAGTCTGATTACCTAAAATGTGTAATGTAACTGATTGTTACTAAATATAATTTTCATCATGCAATTTGTAATCAGTAACAGATTACAATTTGCAAGTAATCTAATTATTAGCACTGACTGCAGCAAAAGTTCAAATTAAAGTAGCTAAACTGAAATAATGACATGTAGTTCTGTAGCATTTTCAATTGAAACATCAAGTAATAATTCATGTAATTATGTATAATAATCGATTAAATGCACCAAAAAAAGTCTAAAGAAATACATACCAGTTCTTTTCTTAGTTGTATAAAAAACTGTTTAGATTTAAAAGATATTTTTACAATTTTCAACCTGAAACAAGAGAAAGAGAGGGAAGGGGGCATAAAAGATGATTCACAAGTTTTCAAACGCGTTTATTTTAATGGAATTCCCACTTACAGCTAAAACGACACTCACCATGGAAAGTGGTTGACTCGTACCCTGTCTTTATAGACGGAGATGCCGGCAGACAAAACTCCAATGTAAATCTCTGCGTTACAGTGGTCCTGAAATCATGAAGAGTAGGAAACCATAAGGATGCAGTTTCCACGGCAACATCAACATCAGTTTTTGGTTTGCTTAAGGATCCTCAATATATTGGCGACCATTTCGCTATCGCAATAACGACAGATGGATAGAATAGTTAAAACGAACAACAGATCAAATGAATGACAGAAAAATATATTGACAATGACTGATGCATAGAACAATATATTAGTGATGCAACCAAAAATTTCGGCAACCCAAAAATTAATTGTGGGTTTTGGCTGAAATCATTGACTGAAACTGTAATGCTGAACCGTGAATAACTCTAGAGAGGAGTGTTTTGCTAAAAATATGCACAATAGTAATTTTTTTCCCCTTAACGTATTGTCTTAAAGGGATAGTTCACCCAAAAAATCTGCCATCATTTACTCACCCTCAAGTTGTTCCAAACCTGTATGAATTCTTTGTTCTGCTGAACACAAAAGAAGATATTTGAAAGATATTTGGAAGAACGTTTGTAACCAAGCAGATCTCGGCAGCCATTGACTACCACAGTATTTTTCCCCCCCCCACTATGGTTGTCAAAGGCTGCTGAGATCTGCTTGGTTACAAAAATTCTTCCAAATATCTTCCTTTGTGTTCAACAGAACAAAGAATTCATACAGGTTTGGAACAACTTGAGAGTGAGTAAATGACAGAATTTTCCCTTTAATTATTTAATAAAAAAGAGGGGCAGCCATTGGGGTAAGATGGGCCAGTCACTCACCCGAGCATAGTGCAATTCCACGCCGTACAGCTCCAGCATCCGCGCAGCATTCAAGTAGTTAAACTCGGACTGAGCTGGTGTGAGTCCACTGCGAGAGAGAAGAGAGACTCAATCTCAGAGATCCACAAACAATGAACCGCCTTGTTCCACAAATCCACCAGAGTGAGTGTGTGCGTGCGTGTGTGCGTGTGTTCAGCTGTGACCCTTTGTTCCTCCGTCTCCACTGACACTCAGTTAAATATAAGAATCTTTAACACACTAGAGGATTTCATGGACATGTCTTACTTGTGCTCTTGGTGAAGTTTGGCGACCTCTTTCTCAAAGTCCTGCGGAGGGTTGGGAATGAAGCTGTACTCAGAGAGGTACCCAGGCAAATGTTCGGAGTGACTGTAGTCCCCCAACTCAGCTGAAACACAAAACCATGTGTGCGTGTATGTCAATGTGAGGCACAATGTGTCTTTCACCCTTTCAAAAAGCCAGGCTTCCAGTTTCCTCATGGCAGCTACTGGAAACTCTTTAAAGTCGACACTTTACTTTTATTCCCAAACAACAACAAAAATTGGCTGATACTGATGAGTTGATCAATTTATCAATCATATTTGTGGGCAATAACCTAATAAATCAACAATAATTAATAAAACTAAAATTTTGCAAGTACATTTATATTAACATCATAGAATCAATAAAATATTTTATACAATTCTCATGACAAAAACAATAAAACTAAATTTGCAAGTTAATTTATCTTAATTATTATTACTTATAATTTAAAGCAATAATTTTGTAAAAGTTTCTCAAAAAATTAATAAAACTTAGTTTGCAAGTACATTTACCTCAACATCATTATTTGAAGAATTAAACAATTTTGTACAATTTTCTCTATATTATAGTTTGAAGTAACAAACAATTTTGTACAATTTTCTCGACAAAAAACCCCAATAAAATTTTATTTGCAAGTACATTTATCTCAACATTAGAATTTGAAGCAATAGACAATTTAGTAACATTTGACAAAAAAAAACTACATTTGCAAGTACATTTATATCAACATTATAATTTGCATCTATAAACAATTTTATACAATTTTCTAAAAAGAAAAAAAAACAAGTACATTCATCTCAAATTTGTAGATATTAAGGTCAGCACTATGAAAAATAGGACACCTCTACAATATTGTAAATGCAAAAGAAAAAAAAAAAAAAAAATACACATATACATATACATATATACACACACACACACACACACACACACACACACACACACACGTTTACCCTTAAATAAAAATGAATATAAAAACTATTAAAACCAGAGCAAACTTATGTGATTTCCATATACGATAAAATGATCAAATTTGAAGCTACTAGTAAAACAGAGTAACATGACTGGCTACTACAACAGACTGTTAAACATGTAATTAATCGGCACTAGCCACATTTTTCAGCTTTATTACTGGAAATGGGTCAGACAAGAGACAGGAAAGAGGCAAAAGGCAGATCATGAACTATTTGGCAAACCATACAGCCTTTGTGCATCCTGTGCGGACGGTTATATCACCAGTCAAACAAAAACACAGGCCAGAGAGTCTGCATCAGTTCCTCAAAATTTGCTTCATTAAAATTGACATTTAAATACTGATGAATAGCAAGTAACATACTTCGCACAATACTGTGACACAAAGATACAAAATACACCTCATTAGATCTTTTTTTTATTAGACAAAGCATTTAAAATGAACTGTCAAAGATTTTAAAATGAGGTAAATGCTGCTACCATGCTCTATAGATATTGGCACTGAAAACCCATAGGACCACTAATTGTGCATAAATCATCTGTAATACTTACCCTGAACAGCATAAGAAGCCAGAACAACTGCAGTGTTTTGTGGGCAAGGAAGCCTAGCAAAGAAACAAATAAAAAATGATTACATGAAATTGACTTTGAGTAAAATATGAATTTTACATGTAGAACTTGTGTCCTTACCTGCCACTCAGAATATCCTGCTTCAGTTGCAAAAAGTACAAATACCTATGATAAAAATAAACACAACTATCACGCACAAAACCACTGTTTAATACATAACAAGCTTCCAAAGAAGGTAAAGTGCGTTGTTTTTACTATATACACAGATTTAATTTATATGATTAACGTTTTATTTTACTTGTCATATGCGCAGGAGTTATTAGTTAGTAAAAAAAGCTAAACTGTACCTTGTGTACTCTTCCTGCAATTTACCAGGGTCACTCACAAAAAACTTTACCCTGAACCTCAGATAATGTGGGGACGACCCTGAAAATTAAAAAATAATTACACTCAGAACATTTTACTCTGATACTTCAGATGAATAAAAACTTTGTAAAAATGTAAAAAAAATAAAAAAAAATTACACCCTACTTTTGAGCTGTTTTCTAACTGGTTTGTTTGGGTCCAGCCACCTCTGAAACACACAGTCATAAACAATATAAAACTGTGTTTTTAGGCCACTTTTTGCTCATAGCACAACATTTTCATGACAATCACACAAACTCAGCAATGTGAAAGACACCAAAACTGCTTGTCGATTCAAAAATAAACAACATCCAACACAAAGAATTCACCTCGTTTTACTAGGAGCAGAAACAGAGAGCAGCTTTTTAATATGTGACCCGAGATTCAACTTTCCTGTTTGTGCAGACGCTGTGTGTAGAAACCAGAAAAACTACCGAACTGCTTTGTATTCGCTATAAATAACAGACTAAAAATAAACAAGGTACATGGGATAATATTTTGACATCTTTCATATCACTGTTATTTTTTCAGGTTCAATGCTTTATTTGCACTACATGATGGGCTGCTTGAATGAACAAGGGTTTATGGGTGATCTGTTGCCGATGGTGACAGCTAAGTGACAAGTGAGCGTCTACCTGGTTGTCAGAAGAGTCGTCTGCTAGTTGAAGGCCGAAATAGTCTTGCTCCGTTAGCTCCAAGTGTTTATAAACTACGTCCAACAAGATCCGCCCCTGATCTTGCTTCTAGAAGAGACGGAAAGTGTGCTTTTGTGTATAATAACAGATATATATATATATATTATATAAAAAAAAACACTAAAAAAAAAAAAAAACACTAAAAAAAAAAAAAAAAAAAAAAAAAAACACCAAATCAAAACACACAACAAACCAAAACCAAACAAAATCAAAAAAACAAAACAACTAAAACACAAAACTAAAAACCACAAAACAAAAACGCAATAAAAAAAACACAACAAAACCCAAATCAAAACACAACAAAAACCAAACACCAAATCAAAACACACAACAAAAAAACCAAACCAAAATGCAACAAAAAAACACAAAAGCAAAAAGCAAAAACAAACACCAAATTCAAAAACACACAACAAAACCAAACACACAAAACGAAACCAAACTAAAACAACACACAAAAACAAAAAAAAAACAAACACCAAATCAAAACAAACAAAACCAAAGCAAAAAAAATTTAAATCAAAAACACAAAACAAAAAACACAAAACAAAAACCAAACACCAAATCAAAGCACACAACAAAAACCAAAGTAAACAAAAAACAAAACACCAAACAAAAACCAAACTAAAGCAAAAACAAAAAATCAAACAAACAATAAAACAAACCAAACACCAAATCAAAACACAAAACCAAACAAAAAGCACAAAAAACAAACAAATCAAAAAACACAAACCAAAACCAAAACCAAAACACACACACACACACACACACACACACACACACACACACACACACACACACAAAAACAAAAAAATATTTGCTGGAAAATTAATTTCTTTAAATGTCTTTTTTAATAATACAATGACTTCAATACTTTACATTTTTATTTTGGACCCACATTTATTAGGTACCATGGTAATACCATGTTTCTGGATATGCAGTGTCTTTTTTTTTGTCTTTTTTTTGTTTTGTTTTTATTCCCATAAAAAATAAAAATAAAAAAAAAAAAAAAAAAAATATATATATATATATATATATATATATATATATATATATATATATATATATATATATATATATATATATATATATATATATATATATCAGAATCAGAAAAATAGGACAAATCTAAATGAAAAATAGCACAAATATCCAATATTGTAATGCTTACATGGTTGGAATCACGTGAGGGTGTGTAAATGACAGGACTTTTACCTCTGAGTAAACAGTTCCTTTACTAACCTTTACTAAACATAGTGCAATAGTTATATATAGTATAGTCAAAATATATGTTTTATTACCAATATATTTTATTACCAAATGAAAACTTGAAATATTATCCTCTGAATCATTTTTAATAGACAAACGTTTGCAAGCTAGCTTAACCCTTCAGCCCAGCAGATCTGCACAGCATGTATGATCATGACAGCCATGGCCTCAGGACACACTTCTTTCGAAGCCGAGGAATGTGAAGCATCTGCCTGAAACAGCCCCTCTGAGCTCCACGCGGTAAAACCAACCCGAGCCGTCACATCGCATAACTCCAGTCAGCCACTATTGTACATCATAGACGGCTGGTTTCCTGTGGTGATTCTTACCGACCTGCCATTTAGCAGACATTTTTCATCCAAACCAATTTATTGCACACTAACGGCAGCACTGCAGCTCAGGAGAGAAATGCTGATACAGCGAAACTGAGACAACTAACTGCGGTTTCTGGGTCACCTCTACCTGGGATTGAACTTGCAACCTCTGGAAGATCATTGATCCACACAACTCTAAAACGTGGTCACGTTTAAAGGAACAGTTCACTCAGAAGTAAAAGTCCTGTCATTGTTTACACACCCCCATGTCATTGCAAACATGTGATTCTTTCTTCTGTGGAAGACAAATGAAGATAATGTTCAAGCTTTTAATAGAAAAAATTACTTAAATTTCATGCTGTTCCTTACACAAAGCATATGGCATTTGGAACACTTGAAATATAGTGCACAAATCATATGGACATTTTTGGAGCTTCATTTATTCAACATTTATTTTGGTTCTATCTTAAATTCAAAGTATTTTAATTTGTGTTCCACAGAAGAAAGAATCATTCACGTAAAAGATGAGGAAAAACTACTTTTTAGGGAAAAAGTGTGCTTGAGAGATTTTCTGTGGAACAAAGGGATGCATGCTATATCTGGATCTGTATTTCACTCGAGACAAAACAATTTTGAACTTGCGACTGAATTCAGAAATCTTGGTTTTCTGCCAAAATCTCAAAATAAAAACAGTTAAGTACTAAATGTATTAGTGCCCACCCACTTTTTTTAGTATGTTTTCCATTCTTAAAAAAAATAAAATAAATAAATATTTTTTGTATGTATATATGATGGTAGATGATAGAGTCAAAATTTGGCGTAAACAGAATGAGAACATGCATCCATCATGCCTTGTTACCACTGTGCAGGCTGGTGGTGGTGGTGTAATGGTGTGGGGGATGTTTTCTTGGCACACTTTAGGCCCCTTAGTGCCAATTGGGCATCATTTAAATGTCACGGTCTACCTGAGCATTGTTTCTGACCATGTCCATCCCTTTATGACCACCATGTACCCATTATCTGATGGTTACTTCCAGCAGGATAATGCACCATGTCACAAAGCTCGAATCATTTCAAATTGGTTTCTTGAACATGACAATGAGTTCACTGTACTAAAATGGCCCCCACAGTCACCAGATCTCAATCCAATAGAGCATCTTTGGGATGTGGTGGAACGGGAGTTTCGTGCCCTGGATGTGCATCCCACAAATCTCCATCAACTGCAAGATGCAATCCTATCAATATGGGCCAACATTTCTAAAGAATGCTTTCAGCACCTTGTTGAATCAATGCCACGTAGAATTAAGGCAGTTCTGAAGGCAAAAGGGGGTCAAACACAGTATTAGTATGGTGTTCTAATAATCCTCCTTTATATATATATATATATATATATATATATATATATATATATATATATATATATATATATATATATATATATATATATATATATATATATATATATATATATATATATATATATATATTAGAAATCAAATATAATTTGCAGCCAGGCCGTCTAGCAACTCCGTTGGCTTGCGACCTGGAAAAACCAAACTCTAGTGAAGCCAATCACATCGTGTATAGAGTCGGTGGGCGGGCTTAGCATAATGACGGCAGATTTGTGACAGTTCCGCTGCCGCGTGCTACTTAAAAACAAAGAAGCTGGTGAACAATCAGCTTTGACCGTGACTCTGGAAGACTTAGAGTTAAGCTTTTCTCTGAGTAAAGAACAAAGAAAGGCAAAAAAGGAAGATGTGTTCGGAGTTTTGCCAAACCGGATACTGTAAAAGTTTAATCTATCAACTAGCTCCGCATCACCTTCTTCGTTGCTCTGGTTGGTTGTAGCGCTATCCTATTGCATGCAGAGGGAGTTTGACAGACAACCGTTTATCCCGCCCCTCAGACTGAGCCCTGCCAATGGGGAGTTCCCAGACCCAACATCTTAAATGATGTGGATCTGGCTTGTCAGGCTAACATTATAAGCCATTCAACCAAACCAACCAGCTACAAGGTAAATCATATTACAAACTTGAACTATTTGAAGCAAAAAAAATTTTTTACATTTTACAAAGACAAAGGTTCAAGACTGTGTACTTAACGGCTTTAGTGAGGGAAAGAACCATAATCCCATGAAGCATTGTGAATGACAATGAAAACAATGAAAAATTATAAAAGTTGTTGATTATATCTATATAAAACACAATTTATTGGAAAATATCCACAAATATTTAAGTATTGTATTGTTGTGAATATAAGATTTTTTTTCCTTAGATTTGTCTTATATTCAGGGTCTAGACTTCCATACACCCACAACAATAGGTGGCGCCAAATACATGTGTAAAACGAGTGTGCCAAAAATTACAGTGTGCCAGAGTGTAATGTTAGAAGAGCGCAAGCGCAAAAAGACAGCAAACAGTCTAAGAGCCACGTGTCTGTCATGTTTGCGTGTCTCATGATTTTAAAACGTAAGACGGTACCCAGATTTCAAAACTACAATAAGATTTCACTTCTACTGTTTTTGGAAATTTTGGTAGGCTACACGATTTTCACTATGAGATGGATAGCCTAATTGTTATACAATTTAGATGGGCTACAGGTTATTTTTATGGTATACCAATGCATTTATTTTTAAACATGATCGTTTTTAACAGTATTTACCATCCTTTCAATACAAAAATTAAAATGTGAAAATATGCAGCATTTTCTTTATCAAAGAGCCTTTTTACAAATCAGGGTTGTCTTATATTCGGAACAATACATATTGGAAGACTCGATGTTGTCATTTGTTGTGCTTCATGGGAGAGGGTGTTCCTTGCAAGCTCTTTTAGCAGGATTTGTTTGCCGCAACTATCTGATTGGTAGACTTTTCCGTATAGGAATTAAGCTTTTAAGCGTAATTATTATTTTTTTAAATTAGGAAATAATGCGAACAGATAGCTTCAACAAAATATACCATTGATTAATGTCATCAAACTCAGGTCTGTCATGTTCAAAATTAATTTCCATTTGGAGAACATAAATGGAGTTTTACTTGTATTGTAATCTTATGAATTAAATTAAAGTTATGATTGAAATACGGTTAAATTAAAAACTAGACTTTTAAATTTTCTGAAATAAATGTGAGTGGTGTTAGCCTACTTTCAAGATCCTTGAGTGTTCTGAGTGGTTGCCAGGGCGTTGTTATGCAGCTGCTAAGTTGTTCTTGATTGGTTTAGTGTTTTGCTGGAGGGTTATGATTGGTTGCTTCAGCTAGGTCGTTTCTTATTGGCCCAAGTCCAAATTTATTTTTTATTTTTTTTAAATCCTCCCCAACCATTAGAGTAAATACATGGGATTTGTTATCCACCAGATGAAAATCTAAACTCTGATCATTTACAAAAGAAAAAAAAACATGCTCGTTCCTCATGATTTTTAAGTATGGGGCACAAACGATACTGAAAAACCAAAATGTGGAATGAAATATGGTCTTCTTTTAGGAAAACAACTAGTCCTGAGGGTTGATTTAGTAGCTTAGGTTAAACGTGTGTGTACTCACATTGACTCTGAAGGTCTGTACTGTGTTGTCCAGCAGTAAAACGTTACACACCACCTGTGCGTGCTGTCTTTCTCTGGCCTCCTCCAACGCTCCCACATCGTAAGTTCTGCCAGCAGGCAACCGGAAGCGTGCGGTCATTACGGTCCCCACTCCGTCTGTAAAACACACAAGGCTAAAGGTCATCAACAAGCTCACCTGACGCCCATTCACCACGGTACAGGTTATTAAGCAGTGTAAAACACACACTAGCGCATGTGATCCTACGGCAAACATCATTCACAAACATTCGTCTGTACTCAGCTATAAAGCAAGTGGTTTTGTAGAGTTTAGCATTCAGGTTCTACTAGTAGAAACGAGAAAGCAAGAAAAATCAAAACACGACAATTAGACAATGGTTTGTAAATTGAAGAAACTCGTAAAAGGAAGTAGAGGTCAGGGTTGCTGTCAAGATTCATACAACTCATAAAAGGAAATTGCATAATGTATTTAGTTTTTTTTCTATGAGCTAACCTAATTCAGCTTCTGAAACTGTTGACATTCATAATATTAAACTCTTTCATTCAAGGTTTCTGCGATACTAAACGCTCTTCTTAAAGCAAACAAGGTCAACTTTGACCAGATTGCTCAAGACTTTCAGCCAACTGAAGAGTCCCTGAAAAGATACTTTGAAATTGCTCAGTATTTTGTAATATAAATAGGTTTTCAACAGAGACACAAATACAGAAGCATTTCTACAGTTTCTGCATGAGCAAAACACAATTCTTCATCCTTTGAACACATAGCAAAAGAGACGTAGCATTTCACAGCCACAGTTTCCCAAAACTCTTCTGATTGGCAGTGATATCATCAATGATAATGAGAAAACAATGAAAGATGCACATTACGATGATAAGTCAACTTTTTTTTATTAGAAAACAAAACAACAATACCGCTATGCTACCAATGTTTTTAATGCTACCTTTGAACACTGGTAAACTGAAGCACTTTGATAGTGGGTTAACTCCAACAGATCTTTTACATATATAGTATAATTAATCAGATTTATACACATAACCGTTAAAATGAGCTTGTGTACAAAATATTGCAAACACACATGTGAATATTAAGTTACAAGCTAGTCAGAATGTGCAAGTCATGTTGCAAATGCACTCTTTCTGTAACCACGCACTAAAACACGGACAATTAATAATTAAAGACGAAGAACATAAAGAATTAACTAAATTGCTTATTACTTGAAATTATCATATACATATAGCCTAATGTTTGAACACTTTAGAACTTCCTTGTCAACTAAAATGTTGTTTTTGCCAACAAAAGTTAGTGTAAAATTTACTAGCCATGGACGGAATTTTTGGTAACTCAAAATATTTGGCCAAAACAGCAAAAAGTGAATTTTAGGTTTCAGCCCAAATGGTTTTGGAGGCAGCAAAACGTGACGCGTTTGACGTGAAGATGTTGATTGGGTCAGCATCTTTTTGGGGCAAAAAACACTAAATATATCAGCAGTGTGAATGCATTAATTTATCCTAGAGTAGCAATATGCTAAAAGTGTTCTGCTGAAATATTAATAGTCAGCTTGTTGTCGGAGAGCTTCATAAGTAGTTCAATTACCCATGACCCAAATTTGATTTTCGGTTTTGGTTTTCAGCTGAACGAAAGTGAACATTTTGGTTTTGGTGTTTTGGTAAAAAAAAAAATATAATAATTTGGTGCATTACTAAAATTTAATCTAATTAATGAATATGATGATGAAATATCAACTACATTTTTCATTAAATGACAAAAACACAAAAAAATGATATAAAATTTAAACACTGAACTCCGGATGGGATACTCAATTTAGAGGCTTGAGTCCGTAGGGTACTTGATGGCCCACTATAGCGCCTCTTAAGACCAACCATTCTTCAGTGTTTAGCTCTAGACAGCCCACTCTGGACTCTTTAGCGCAAGATAAAACTTTAGATTTACTAGAGCTGAGCTTTACTAGTGAGTTTCCTAGAGCTAAAAACTTGAACTCGAGAGTACAGCCAAATGTTGGGTCTCTGAGTCTACAACAACCAAGTTAAAGTCTTTGTTTCTTGTTAATATTTGATTGGTTCTGTTGATTCACATTGGTTTCCTTTGTGTTGTAACCAGAACCTGGGATGAAACGACCATATCTGGCCACAGAGCAGCTCACGGGGAGCAGGTTATGAGCTTATGCGATGTCGTATACAAAGCCTCTTTCCAGGAACACTGGCTTAACACATTTGCAGCACTCATTTGCAGCACATTTACTGGTGCTAAGGTTGGGTTAGAGGATGACTATCTATTCACTTGTGTATAAAGCATAGTTGTTAACCCTCATGTCGTTCCAAACCTGGAAAACAAAAAGAGATATTTAAAAAAAAAAATTTTTTTTGTACTTTCATTGGATGTCAATGGGGTCCAAAGAACACCCCATTGGGCCCCACTGACAAAAAAACACAGATACCTTTTTTCAAAATATGTTCCACATAAGAAAAAAAGTCATACAGGTTTGGGAACAACATGAGGGTCAATAAATGATAACCTATCTGAAAGATTTTTACAACAAAACACCCCAAGAATTATCTTTCCTGAAGTCCTTTGAAATGGCATTTGCATCATTTATCAGTTGCCTGCATAGTTTATTTGTACATTTTTAGTGGTTTCTAAAAATGGACACAATAAGTGTCTTTACACATGTCCGCATTGTACAGAAACAAGCTCCCATAACACTAAAAGGCAGCTGTGTAAACAACAGGGGTCAGAGTTCATGACCTGTAGGAGCAAACATGCGACCTTTCAGCACGGTCACAGCCGCTCATTCAAACTCCACACCCAACTTATTACAATCATTAATCTACGACACAATCTACATGGAAAGGAACAGACAGACAAAATGTCCCATCAATAATAAATACATTTGATCATACGTTAGACTAAATTTACATCAAGCTTTACAATGTACCTTTAAAAGCAAGACTTTTGAAACAAAAGCCTCACTGTTTGAGATTTCTCACACTTACTGTAAACGTGGACGCTGTTGAAGTATGAAAAGATTTGAAGAAGAGCCACAAAGATTTTTAATCGTAAGATCTCTAAATCACAAATCACTCCTCAAAATAACTTCCATATCTGATACTTACATCAGCACAACCTTATTTGTCCTGCGTGTCAATGCAGAAAGGATAATCTCTTTGTATAACTTGCTAAACTGTGATGTGTGTATATGTGAGAGCATGTGTGTGGCGGAACATTTCTCTTCTGTAGAAGTTCCCCGGATGTCTTCGAATACCACAAACACCTGAAACACTTACAATTTTCCGCTGAGTGGGGTTCAGACCACCAACACCTCAGTCAGTAGATCTCAGACAATGGGGTTACAAAATGAGTTTATTCCACACCCCAAAAAAACTCTCTTGGTCAGCCCCTAAACCACCTTCCGCCCGATATTTCCATCTTTCCTTTAATATGAAGTCTGTAACTAAAGCATCATAAGCTACAGAGTATTCTGATGAATTTCTGTGAGCATCAAGGGAAAATAAG
Source organism: Paracanthobrama guichenoti (assembly GCA_018749465.1). Taxonomy (NCBI): domain Eukaryota; kingdom Metazoa; phylum Chordata; class Actinopteri; order Cypriniformes; family Gobionidae; genus Paracanthobrama; species Paracanthobrama guichenoti. Next base: position 847,724 of record CM031964.1, read on the forward strand.
ATGTTGAACCCAATAATAATAATAATATAATAAATAAATAAAAATAATAATAATAAAGGCAACTGAATATATTGTTTAGAGTTAAGACTGCTAAAAAAAATAATAATTTGGATTTATAATTAAAAAAACAATTCTCATATCTTTTGTTGTTTATGTCATTGTCAACAGCCATGTGTCAAATCAAACTTTATGGTATTTTACAGTAAATGTACTTGTAATATGGCCAATACTAATACAATATTTAGCCCATTATTTGTTCTGTTGTCGTTTATGCACTTCCAAAATTGTAAATATTCCAAGTAACATTTTGTGTATATTTGGATCTATGCAGTTCATGGTATTTCAGCACACTTCAATGCTCAATTTTAAGGACATTTTACAAGTAAACTTAGTGGTTCTCAACTGGTTTTGCTAGTACTATACCCAGACACTATATTCAAGTCAAGTGGCAGTAAAACACACATCACCTTAAAAGGTACGCTGGACATTACAAGTAACATTGTACAAGTAAAATGACATGCATTGCTCAAATTTTACTTGTAATATATTTTACAAATTGCATGCACACTTAAAGCTTTACTTGTAAACATCCAATGCAAATCTAGCATTGGACGTCAGTGGCAGGCGAAAACAGTATCATACAAGATACCGCTGGACATTACAAGTAACATTGTACAAGTAAAATTGCATACGTTGTTAAAATTTTACTTGTAATATTTAAAAACGGCATGCACACTTAAAACTTTGCTTGTAAACATCCGGTGAAAATCTTGCATTGGGCGTCAAGTGGCAGCCGAAAACAGTATCATACAAGATACCGCTGGACATTACAAGTAACGTTTTACAAGTAAAATGACATACATTGCTCAAATTTTACTTGTAATATATTTTACAAATTGCATGCACACTTAAAGCTTTACTTGTAAACATCCAATGCAAATCTAGCATTGGACGTCAAGTAACGGCGAAAACAGTATCATACAAGATACCGCTGGACATTACAAGTAACGTTTTACAAGTAAAATGACATACATTGCTCAAATTTTACTTGTAATATATTTTACAAATTGCATGCACACTTAAAGCTTTACTTGTAAACATCCAATGCAAATCTAGCATTGGACGTCAAGTGGCAGCCGAAAACAGTATCATACAAGATACCGCTGGACATTACAAGTAACATTTTACAAGTAAAATTACATACATTGTTAAAATTTTACAAGTAATATTTCACAATTGCATGCACACTTTGCTTGTTAACATCAATAAAAATCTTGCATTGGACACCAAGTGGCAGCTCAAAACAGTATCATACAAGACACCGCTAGACATTACAAGTAACATTTTACAAGTAAAAGTGCATACATTGTTAATTTACAAGTCATATTTTATAATCTCATACACACTTAAAATTTTGCTTGTAAACATCCTATGCAAATCTTTCATTGGACGTCAAGTGGCAGCCAAAAACAGTATCTTACAAGACACTGTTGGACCTATCAAGTAACATTTTACAAAGTAAAAATTGCAATTGCATACACTCTTAAAAAAATGCATTTTACAATTTTGCTTACAAGCGGCCAATGCAAGCCCAAAACATTACCTTGCATTACTGTTAGACCTGACAAGTAAAATTTTACCAGTAAAATTACATACTAATTTCAAATTTTACAACTGTATGTATACCTAAAACTTTGCTTGTTAACATCCAATGCGCAATCTCAGTCCTGAAGCAAAACCAGTTGAGTACCACTGAGATAGAAGATAAGACAAAGATGCTAACAGACCAACAGGATGTCATTCATGCACTCATTCATATGTCACCTAATACACCTGAATCAAAGCCAGCTTTACAGGACCATCCATACCATCCATTAAAAAAAAAACATTCAACTGAATGCAGTTGCATGACACATCAATTTTCACAAGAAAAGGGCAAACATCCAAACAAGCACATCAGCAGAAGAATACCACACATACAGATCTTGCATTACAGTCTGTTGAAGAATGCGCACACACACACACACACACACCAGGGGACAGAACAGTAGATGATGTCACCTCAACCAGGAGATGCGTAGTGCACAGAAAACAATTAAAACAAACCTTATTGCACCAATATAAGGTCCTCTCTGGATGCAACTGTATGCAAGCAGATTATTTGCATGCAAGGATGAGAGCTGAGGTTATGTAATGATGTGGCTGAGAAAATAAAGCACAATGGGAGCAGCTGAGATGTACAGATGTGACATAAACCTTAAATAAACACAAAAGCTCAAAAATATATCTCACATGACAGCTGAAGGATCTCGAAAAGAGGCCATTGAGAGGGTTGCCAGGTATCAAGAACAGAACGAACCACACTATGCATTCAATCCATGTTGCCTGGCTGCACAAATCACAGACACTGCATGCATTTGGGCATCATATGAATGGATTATCTGGACATGCAGCAGAAATGAAACCCTGGACGTTACATAAAGACGTTTGCATGGCATCCGAAGCAACCTGTCCCTAAAATCAGCGTGCAAGGTGAATGCACGCTTTATGCCTCTGCCTGTGCACCATTTCAGGGATCTGGAAGCTTGCATTGGTTGGTTTGGTTGCTATGCAATGGGATAAAAAAGGAAGACAGGGCATGCATGCATGCATGAATGGTGACACCAATACAGAAATACAACCATAATGCATGCTTACCTTCATATACAGGTTTAGGAGAGTCCAGTGAATTGAAGATGATCTTGAATTATGATGAAAGGAGAATAGGAGGGAGTGGACAAAACGGCAGCTCATCTGCAGGAAAAGAACCACATTGCTGTAGATGTTCACATTACATTCAATTCAAGGGGCCTCTGGCACAGTAAGAAATAATCATTCCAAAATGGGGACGCGATCCTGGCTCTTTCTTGGGTGCGGTGCATTAAATCAAAGCCTCAAACGCAATGGCAATCTTCTCTGTGGCTGCTGGCCGGGTTTAGCTCTATAATCCTGCATATGTCTCTGTATTGCCGCTACTGGCTGCTGCGGCTGCAACGTGCAGCGTTAACATGGCGCAACCGCACACGCCCGCCCACATTCTCATAGGTCTGACGTGAGGGCGTGGCCAAGACGCGGAGGCGGGGTCTAAAACGCATCAGTTCAGTTCTCAAGATAGATAGATAGATAGATAGATAGATTGTGCATTTAGTCTGTTTTAAACTAAATGTACACAATAATGATTCCCAACTTATGTTGTCACATAAGTTTTGATTGCAATAATTGATATCATCTATCTATCTATCTATCTATCTATCTATCTATCTATCTATCTATCTATCTATCTATCTATCTATCTATCTATGATGGAATATCATATAGCCCAAATACTTTACAAAAACTAGCCCCTACTAAATTAAAGGGACAGTTCACCCAAAAATGAAAATGTTGTCATTAGCCTACTTACTCACCTACAGTTGTTTTCCAAACTTGTATGAGTTTCTTTCTTCTGTTGAACACATAAAAGAAGATATTTTGAAGAATGTTGGTAACAGCTGGCGGCACCCTTTGACTTCCATAGTAGGAAGGGAAAAAAATGGAAGTCGATGGGTGCCGTCAGCTGTTACCAACATTCTTCAAAATATCTTCTTTATGTGTTCAGCAGAAGAAACTCATACAGTTTGGAACAACAAGTGTGAGTAAAAGATGACAATTTTAATTCTGGGGTGAACTACCCTTTAAAATCACCAACTTCTGGTCTAAGCTTGTGTGTGTTTGTAGCGCCATCTTCTGGAGAGGATGTATTTATGTCTCATTTTCAAGGTGTGACCTGAATCTGCACTTCTAACATAATTACATCACATTAACACTTTATAGAAGGCAGCAACTCTAGATTGAACTCTGTCATTTATAAAATGGACGGTTCACTCCCCGATGATGGTTTGAAGCAGCTTTAGATGACGATTAGAGCATTGGCGAGGTTCAAGAGAAAGCCTGGCTGTTACTAGGCAACCATTATGAAGTCATAGAGCGATTCTAGAACGCATTACTGCTACAGATCTGTTTCAGCATATTCTCCTGTAGTAAATTACATAATTTGTTTGTGTACAAATGCGCCGGAAACTAAAAATGTCTCTTATCTTTAGCTGAAGGAGCGTGGGCTGTGAAAATGCATATTAATTTCTCAACAGTCGAATCATAGCGTCAGCTCGTCAGTTTGAAATGAATGGATTTTGTTGGATATAGATTTGAAATTTGGTGTTGAACCTTAAAATATGACAGTTACAAAAAAGTAAGGGTCTTTTTACATGGTACCATGTTTAGTTTTGGTGTTTTTTTTTTTTTTTTTTGTTTTTTTGGAGCTTCGTGTAAGCTACCATGGTACAATTGCTTCACTATTTTACACCGCGTCTGTCAAAAACATGAACGCCCAAAAATGATTGACAGGCGTAGAGGGGTTTTACTGAAAAGCACAGGATACTCTTTATTTTTACTTTACTTTTTTTTTTTTTTTTTTTTTACCTGAAAGAAAGGGCCGTCAGACGAGTAACTTCTCTGTGTGTGACATCTGTAAAACGTGTGTAAAACTTGCTACCTTCCCTCTCTATATTATTTTGTATACAGTCAATTATTTATTGTGTATTTTTGCTTCATATTTTCAATTGTTTGTGTAATACAACTTGAGTAATATATATATATATATATATATATATATATATATATATATATATATATATATATATATATATATATATATATATATACACTCTTCAGAAATAAGGAATTGACTCATGCGAGTGCTTCCAAACTGAGCTCTGACAGTGGAACGTACCAAACCCGAGAGGAAGAGGGGTGACCAACTAGCTGTTTTCCAGATTTATTCTTAATATATCTATCTAAAATTCGATTCATCCATTTTAGTGAACAATATGGTTAAAAATAAGCATTAGCACACATATGTATCGTCAAATATTTAAAATAAGCTTGATGTGTGTCAAAGAACTGACCGGTTTCCCCTGCCAGAGCTGTAAATCATTGTAAAGTAACTGTGAACGCTCTCGAGGTGTGAGGAACTGAAAACGGCTCTTCGCGCGGCCCGATAAAAAGCCACTGCATCAGTTGTATAACAAATAGACAAACGTTTCCGCGTGAGTATTTACTCGGTAATGTCGGCAGCAACATCTGTGGAAACGGATCGGGCTATTGGCATATGCTGTCATCTTGTGAAAAGGTAATCATTTTTAATGCATACATAAATGCATGGGGATTGCATCTATCAACAGCACGGAGAAATACAATCCAGGCTTCTATATATCAAACGGGCGTTTTAAGATTATTTCTATATAGATATGCATGTTTTACCAGTTGAATCATGCATTTATGCATTATGCATGAACATATTAAGTGATCAAATTGGTGAGTTGCAACATTAAGCGGTGCACACACACACACACACACACATCTCAATGCAGGAGACATTGTTTCCTTTTTGCCAGGAAGATGCTTTCATTGCAGTGTAGCTGCACATAATGGAGATCATAGATATGCACATACCTAAGATAAAGCCTAATGGGTAATGCATTAGGCAACCCAGACAGAATGATCAAGGTGGGTGTATTGATATAGCTATGCATAAGCTCAGATGAGTGCTGAAGCCATGCACTGATTTGACCATATATCACACATCATGCACAAAAATTAATATACAATTAAATTTTAGTCAAAGGAGATTGTACAGTTATACGATGGGAAGGAGGTACAGTATGTGACATGGATGTTTTCACTAGTGATAAACCGAAAGCGATTAATCGACCGATTAATCGACCGATTCCCCAGGGTTTCAGTTATTTTTAGTGAATGGTTATTGTGAAAATGATTTGCGCAAATATTTTTTTAAATGTAGGCCCAATAAAAGTCGTGAATAATATACTATAATTTATGTTTATCTTTTAAGTAAATATTTAATTGAATATATTAAAATTGTAAACATTTTATCGAGATCAACCGTCCCAACCATTTTTTCCCGAACACGAATAGACTGTCTGTCATATGCTTGCGTTTGGAGCCACACACGCACAAAAAATATGAAATTAGTTCTCGTTTTAGTTCAGCTGTGGCGTTTTTAAATTGATTTAGTAAATCTTGGCTATGTTGTACTGATTCCCTCGTTTTGATTTATCTAAAACAAGGGAAGAAATGATTAAACATGGCCACGATTTAGTAAAATGAGAGAAATTATATTTCTGCGCATGATTTAGTAAAACAATGGAAATAATTTTATTTTGTGCACAATTTAGTAAGCGAGGAAGGGAATTATATCGATGCACAATTTATTAAAAGGGTGAACAAATGATTATATTTGCGCATGATTTAGTAAAGCGAGGGTACAAATGATTATATTTGTGCGCATGATTCGCTTAAAAAGCGAGGGAATGAATTGGTAAAACATTGTGGCGTATATTAGCAAGTCAAGGGAACTAATTGTTAATTTGTGGCGCGATATACATATTTTGTACATATACATATACATACAGAATGTCTTAAGCGGCCTGTATTAGATCCAGGTGGTTTCATGATCCTTAAGAAGTGGAGTCACATCCCCGATGATTTCAGAAAGGAAATCCTGAACTTCCCTCTATTGTGGCTGACAGGAAGGGCGACTGGAAGAGATGTGTAATACTGACATCTGACATCAGGGGTAAAGAGCCAACAGTTATAAGAGGCTGTGTGGTATAAATGTTTTTGTGGTCGTTTGCTGCATTTCAGAGGCTTTGACGTACTTCGTTTGAACAGTTTTAGCTCACTGGTCAATCTGTCTGGGGCTGTCTTGATGTTGGCAGTTTCGAGCTGAGATCACACTGCAAAATCACAGCGTGGCAATCCAAGTGTCTCGTCTAGACCATATTTCCTGTGTGTGTGATGATCTGGTTGGATGTCTGGTAAAAGCCTTCTTCTTTATGCCAATATAGAGTCCATTAATGACATTTCAGACATTAGAAAAGTCTGAATCAATGTTTTTTTTTTTCTCTTAAAGAAACAGCTCACCCAAAAAAAAGAAAAGTTTGGTCAGCGTTTATTCACCCTCATGGTGTTCAAACTCACTTTATTGCTTTCCTAAAACACAAACAGAGATGTTTTGAAGAACGTTTCTGGTTGTTTGAGTCAGTTTTGTTTGCAACGAATCACAAAAAACCGTTCATGAATCATAATTTTCCTGTTTTTGAGTTCAACTCACTGACTCTTTGTTTCCCTAAGATATTATTCCGTGAACCAGAAAAAGGTTTGATTGACTGGGATTGGATTAGATTGTGAAATGTAAAGGATATTTTAGGATATGACATTATTGGTTAGTATTGTTTTCCCAACCCACAAGGCCTTGATGACATCAGCAGAAATGAGAAGTTGTTTCGAGGCAGAGAAAGAATTGAATCTTTGATAAAGGATTGTAAATGCAGATAAAGGAGTAGATAAAGTAGATCAAAATAATATTGTATGTTAAATATAATATATAGTCATATATTATATATTTACATTATTATTATTATTATTACATTTTATTATCATTATCGATCCATCCATTTTTATTATTGAATTTTTATTTTTTTAAATGTTTACATTTTATTTTATGTATAATAGTTTATTTTTATAAATAATATTTTAATAATAATAATAATTATTATATGTATACATTTTTATTATTTATTTTTATTTAAAAATATTTTGATTTATTTTAGTTATTGTTATTAATATTTTAATCATTATATATATATTTTTTATTTTTATTTTTATTTTTTCAGGTTTTTAAACTATCAAAATATTTTTGAAAAACTAAATATTTTTGTTTATTTGATATGTAATAGTTATTGTTTTTAGTAATATTTTATTAATAATTATATAATTTTCTTATTTGATTTTAAATATATATATATATATATTTATTTATTTTATATATAATAGTTATTATTAATAATATTTTATTAATAATAATAATTATATATAATGTTTTTATTGAAATATTTTATGTATTTGATATATAATAGTGTTATTATAATATCAAATTAATAATATTTGTGTTAATAATATTTTAATAATAATGAATATATATATAGTTTTATTATTTATTTATTTTTATATATAATAGTTATTGTTGTTATTAATAATTACTAAATATTAATTATTATTCAAGGACTATATATATATATATATATATATATATATATATATATATATATATATATATATATATAAAATATTATTTATTTACTTTTTTTATTATTTCTGTTAAAATTTCTCAGATAACAGAGAAACTCCATAAAGGCACTAGTGCAAATGCACTTTATCATACTAAATCATTTCAGCTGATTAAATAATAAATGTCTTATCCACTGTTTTAGCATATACATAATATGCATTTAAGCATTAAGCATTTGTTTGCCTGCCTACCAAATCGACAGCAATCTCTCATCTGACACCATTTTCTCTCTATTGCAGGTGTAGCTGTCTCCATGGCGACCAGCGTGGTTCCGGGACAACCTGCCCACATATAAGCTGGTTGTGGTGGGAGACGGAGGCGTGGGAAAGCGCTCTCACCATACAATTCTTCCAGAAGATCTTCGTCCCTGACTCACGACCCCACCATCGAGGACTCGTACCTCAAACACACCGAGATCGATGGACAGTGGGCCATTTTGGACGGTGAGCAGTTCATTACGACGCCAATAGAGGGCAGTGCAGCTCAAGTGCAGCTAAAACAAATCTGAGTTTATTTTATGCACAACAAGAAATCATGGAAGCAGTCATTTCTGACTATTAAATATTTATATGAGCACAAACATGAAATAAATCACAAAATGATGAGATGGGGGTGGGGTCAGTTATAGAGATATTAACAGTGATAGAAAATATTTGACTTTTAATATATTTAAAGTCAACTTATTTTGGTATTATCTATTTTACTATTATAGGATTAGTTTTTATTTGTATATTTACGGTGTTCATTTTAAATGAAGTTTTAGTCATTTGCAATGCGCTTTTGTCACGTAACAATTACTTTTTTATTCCAGTTATTTGCTAAGAAAATATTTCTATATATTTTCTATACAATTTTTAATCTAATGTTTATATTTTATTTTATTTCAGCTTTATTTGCTGAATTTATATGTTTTAGTTAACAATAACAATGATTATCTTATGAATAAATAGTCTTATGTAATATGTGCAATACATAAATAAAAGTTATATTCATTTACATTTATGCATTTAGCAGACGCTTTTATCCAAAGCAACTTGCAAAGAGGAACAGTATTCTTGCAAAAGCAAAATGAGTAAAAGTTATTGAGAAAAGGCTTTATTTAATATTTATAAATTTATCAAATACCTTTTACCTTTTAATATAATATATATTATATATATATATATATATATATATATATATTATAATTCTATAATTCTATTTATGTAAAATACTTGAAAAAAGTTTAATTTAAAAATAAAATAGTAAATAAACGACCTAAAAATTCTTTTTAAAGAAATTATTACAAAAATGAAGTAACTTAAGTTACTAAATGAAGTAATACATGCTTTTATTACAAAAGAGGAGCAAAAAAATGACTGGGAAATGCTTCATTTAATAAATATTTGTCAAATATTTTACTTTTACCTTTCAATATAACACATTAAGATAATACTTATATTTTTCATTAGGAATGATCAATATAACAATGACAGTGGAAGGTTTCATTTCAAAATAAAATGAAAAGTAAAACAATGCAAATGAAGTAAACAACAGTGTGTATTTGTGTGAAAAGCAGTGGCGATCTGTGTGTTTGTGTAGTTCTGGACACGGCCGGACAGGAGGAGTTCAGTGCCATGAGGGAGCAGTACATGAGGACCGGAGACGGATTTCTCATCGTCTTCTCAGTCACCGACAAAGCCAGTTTTGAACACGTGGACCCGATTCCACCAGCTTATTCTGAGAGTGAAGGACAGGTGCGGACGCGCATCAAAAGCGACAACCATCTACTAAAAGCGGAAGGTTTTTCCTTTGTGTTTTCCGCATTACAGACAACACCGCGTTGTCAACAGTCAATAATGTCCCTTACTGTGTCTCTTGATTGTGCCTGTGTCATATTAGGGAGTCGTTTCCCATGGTTCTAGTGGCAAATAAAGTCGACCTGGTGCATTTACGCAAGATCACCAGTGAGCAGGGACGAGAGATGGCCTCAAACACAGCGTGAGCGAGCGAAACCTGTCGTATCATTCTGAATGAACCAGCAAAACAAGGTTTTATCTACCGGGATTTGACTGGATTTTGAAAAGTAAAACATTTTAGGGCATGAAATTATTGGTTGATATTGTTTTCCAACTCACAAGGCCTCGAAAGATTTTGGAAGCTAATATTGTTTTTATTTTTATATTTTTATATTGTTGCATTATTTTAATATTCATTATTATTGAATAATAAATATTAAAATAATAATGTAAATATATCTAATATATTATATTTTTTATATCTGTACATTATTATTGCATTATTTTATTATTGAATATTAAATATATTAGATATATAAAAAAGTTTTATTATTATTTATTTTTTACAATAATGCAAACCAATACATTTTTCACATTAAGACTAGCAATGTTTATTAAGAAACAATCTGTTTTTATTTCCTGTTAATTTTTCTACATTATTATGTTTATATATATAAATAATATTAAAATATATATTTATTTATACACACATTATTACATTATTTATATTTTTAATATATAATAATTATTGATCAGTCAATTTGTTATTATTTAACCTTTAATTTAATTTTTTTTTATATATATATTTTACAATATTTTACATAATGCATTTGCAAACCAATAAATAGTTCAATGTTTATTATTAAGAAAGAGCCCATTTGAATAATGTCACATTCACGTTAGTTAATCGTCACAGATTTCATATTATTATTCTCATCAATCAATTAATTTTTTGATTAATCTTTTATGTAATATTTTATTTTACAATAATGCAAACCAATAAATAGTTCATAATAAGACCAGCATTTAATAATTTTGATTTCATGTTGAATTAAAAAATTTTTTAATAAAACTATAATTATTGTAATTATAATATAATTATATGAAACCTCTTTTAATCGTGTCACATCTACTATGAATATATATTGCTGTTGTAATTGTTGTGTTTTTATGTCTTCATCACAGATCACGTATATTGAGACGAGTGCAAAGGACCCGCCCATGAATGTAGACAAAGCGTTTCACGAGCTCGTCAGAGTGATACGGTGCGTCGAAGTTTACAGATTCCGTCCTGCTTTGACCCGCCGTACTCTACAAAGCTAGCTACGCGTTAGCATTCCCATTCATCTCAATGGCACTGATGTTGGTTGATCTCTGTTCACAGTCAGCAGATCCCAGAACGGGGTCTGAAGAAGAAGAGGAAAGCCAAATGGAGGGCGGACAGACCGTCGGGTTCCCAGAGGCTGCACTGCGTCTTACTGTGACCGCACACCCTCTATCTCTGGGCGTCAATGCCGCGATGATGACTCCAAGACTCGGACTGTTAAAACACACACACACACACGCACACACACACAAAGCTATGATAATATCCAGGAACTAGAGAACACAGATTCAATATTCAATATAATGTGGAATTTCAGGCAGTTTTCATGGGATTTTCCTAGCAGGTGAAAAATGACAGGATTCTAGCGCTGTTCACTCATGTTATTTCTCAGAGAACAATTCAGAGACACACTTTCTGAGGCCTTGTTTTGTATTGTGTTTCTATATTTATTGTGCTGAATTCTATATTGTTAAGTGATTGTTAATACAGCGTAACGGCTTTGAAAACGGCCTGTTCTTGGAATAGACGTCCGTACTGATCAGAATTACAGTTGCACAACGGGCACATATAGATGCACTCAGAAAGGAGGAGGGGTGGGGTCAAATACTGGTTACCATGGGTACCATATTTTACAAAATTAAGATACATTTCCAAAACACTGCAAAAAAACCAAACAAAACAGCAATAGGGTTACACACAACACTAAAATAACAAAATTAACCAAATAAAGTAAAATTGTACATGAAATTATATCATTTTAACTATTTCAACAACATTTTACCATAAAAATGCTTGCATTTGCTTATTAAATATAAATACGTTTTACCATATATGGTAAGGTAACATGATGTCATCCAATAAGTTGTAGTTTCTGTAGCATTTTTCCCATTAAAATGTTACTCCCATTATTAGTGTAACTTCAGCTATTTTTAGAAAAACATTATTTTAGAGAGAAAAATACAAAAATAAGGTGCGTTCACGCCATGTTATCATTACTATAATTGCGAGATTTCATCAAAAAGCATTCAAATCCTCGTAGAGCTCGTAATTTTGTAAGATGCAAATTTTCGGAGAGCTCCTACTTGTACCACCTGACCGCTACAGATTCATTTAGCCCGTTGATAGTGTTGCCATAGAAAGCGCATAATTCCAAGGCCGTAAATGGCTCCGAAAATAACGATCACGTGTTGTAATCTCGAGATTACGGTAATTACAACATGGTGCGAACGCAGCAATACCTTTCAGTATTTTCTTGCTAAAAAGTGCCAAACCCGATCTCACGGGAAAACGTAACTATGTTATGAGGAGTGCTTTCGCATGAATTCGTACAATGTGAATCGTTCAAAAACTTACCCAAACCCCACCCCTAAACGTAACCGCCACTGGGGCGTAAGCAGATCAAAAGAAAACGTACGATTGATATTATGCGAATTAGCCACCAATTTGCCAAAAAAGTACAATAGTTAAGAATTTTTGGTATTTTTAGAAAAACATTATTTTATAGTTTATTTTAGTTAATTGGATGGCAGAAGATACAAAAATAAGGTGCGTTCATGCCATGTTGTAATTACCGTAAAAAGTGTTCACGTCCTCGTAGAGCTCGTAATTTCAGCTTGTAAGATGCAAATTTTCTGAGAGCTCCTACTTGTACCACCTGACCTCTGCAGGTTTATTTACCCGTTGATAGTGTTGCCATAGAAATGCATAATTCCGAGAAGCGTGAACGGCTCGAAAAGAGCGTCATGTGTTGTAATCTCGAGATTACGGTAATTACAACATGGTGCGACGCAGCAAAACTTTTCAGTATTTTCTTGCTAAAAAGTGGCAAACCTGAGCTCACAGGAAAAATTTAACTATGTTATGAGGTAGTGCTTTTGCATGATTTAGTACAATGTGAATCATACAAAATGCACGATTATTAGAAAGAAAGCATGAAGGCCCACCCTAACCCCACCCTTAAACATTACGCCACTGGGGCTTAAGCAAAATGAGCGAAAACAAACTAATGAGATTATGCGAATTAACACAAATTAGCCACCAATTCGCCAAAGCGTAAAATAGTTATGAATTGATGGTATTTTAAGAAAAACATAATTTTATAGTTTATTTTAGTTAATTGGCAGAATTTTTTTCAAAAATAAGGTGCATTCACGCCATGTTATAATTACTGTAATTACGAGATTTCATCTTGTAAAAGCGTGTTCACGTCCTCGTAGAGCTCGTAATTTCAGCTTGTAAGATGGGAATTTTCTGAGAACTCCTACTTGTACCACCTGACTGCTATTTAGCCATTGATAATGTTGCCATAGAAACAAATAATTCCAAGGGCGCAAATAAGCGCGAAAATAGCATCATGTGTTTACGGCAATTACAACATGGTGCGAATGCAGCAAAACCTTTCAGTATTTTCTTGCTAAAAAAGTGCCAAACCCGATCTCACGGGAAAAGCGTAACTATGTTATGAGGAGTGCTTTCGCATGAATTCGTACAATGTGAATCGTTCAAAAAACTTACCCAAACCCCACCCCTAAAGCGTAACCGCCACTGCTGCGTAAGCAGAAAAGCGTCACGATTGATATTATGCGAATTCGCCAAAATGTTAAATAGTTACGAAAAACATAATTTTATAGTTTATTTTAGTTAATTGGCAGAATTTTTTTTTTCAAAAATAAGGTGCGTTCACGCCATGTTATAATTACTGTATTACGAGATTTCATCTTGTAAAAAGCGTGCTCACGTCCTCGTAGAGCTTCGTAATTTCAGCTTGTAAGATGGGAATTTTCTGAGAACTCCTACTTGTACCACCTGACTGCTATTTAGCCATTGATAATGTTGCCATAGAAACAAATAATTCCAAGGACGCAAATAGCGCGAAAATAGCATCATGTGTTTACGGCAATTACAACATGGTGCGAATGCAGCAAAAACTTTTCAGTATTTTCTTGCTAAAAAGTGCCAAACCCGATCTCACGGGGAAAGCGTAACTATGTTATGAGGAGTGCTTTCGCATGAATTCGCACAATGTGAATCGTTCAAAAACTTACCCAAACCCCACCCCTAAAGCGTAACCGCCACTGCGGCGTAAGCGAAAGAAAACACGATTGATATTATGCGAATTAGCACAAAATGTTAAATAGTTCTGAAAAACATAATTTTATAGTTTATTTTAGTTAATTGGCAGAATTTTTTTCAAAAATAAGGTGCGTTCACGCCATGTTATAATTACTGTAATTACGAGATTTCATCTTGTAAAAGCGTGCTCACGATCCTCGTAGAGCTTCGTAATTTCAGCTTGTAAGATGGGAATTTTCTGAGAGCTCCTACTTGTACCACCTGTTGCCATAGAAGCGCATAATTCCAAAAAGCGTAAACATAACGTCCACGTATTGTAATCTCGAGATTACGGTAATTACAACATGGCATGAATGCAAAAATACTTTTCAGTGTTTTCTAGCGGCAAACCTGATCTCTTGGGAAAATGTAACTTAGCGCTTTCGTATGAATTCGTACACTGTGTTTCATACAAAATAAGTACAATTATTAGAAAGAAAGTAAGCATGAAGGCCCACCCTAACCCCAGCCCTAAAAGTAACTGCCACTGGGGTGTAAGCATATCGAAGCAGCGTATGAATGAGATTATGCGAATTAATACAAATTAGCCACCAATTAGCCAAAACGTAAAATAGTTACGAATCGTCATGAGATTGTGTTGCATATTCTTCATGTTCTGCTTAGAAACAAAACGTAACTATGGTAACCGGAATTCGTTCACCCGGCGCTAAACCACGCCCCCAATGTGTGATGCGGTGCTGACTGTATCTATAAAACTCAAAGATTGATGTTCTTACATCAGCTCCTCTTTAGCGATATCTGATGTTATTAAATCCAGATCTGTAAGACATCAGCTGATTGTAGATCAAGACTATCACATTGAAAGTTTTGTACATTTAATGCCTGATCTCAATTACGTTGCCATAAAACTGATTCAATCAGTAATTGCACAAAAACGTTACAGTGTTACATTGTGTCTTTGATGCTTTGTTACATAGTTACAATGTAACATTCTACATTGTGACATCAAGGAACATTACGAAGTCATTAGATCAAGTGAGTTCCGCTTGGATCTCACGTTTATCTTTTTGCTTGTCTTGAATGCATCGTCACTTTATTTTGAATCGTTTTTAGCTGCGTTTGAAGTTCTCATTGATGTTTTGAATGTATCGTATGTTATTCTATACGCCGGTTTTGCTTTTTGATGTTTCAAAAAGTACAGCTTTAGTGTTTAGCATATTAAAGGAACACCGTCCAAGTAGTTTGTTTTGTGATTCGTCTGCCCTTGTTTTCCCTATACGTGTTATTTTAATCTTACGAAAGCAGATCTGTTTTGTTTCAAAGACTGGATGTCCTCCTGACATTTTCAATTTCCTTTGAAACTTGGTGCAAATTTTCGGTTCTGTTATTACTGGATTTTTTTATTTGCTATTGTTTTTAAGTAATTTATTATATAAATTCTATGTATTCTG
This sequence comes from Paracanthobrama guichenoti, assembly GCA_018749465.1. Lineage (NCBI taxonomy): Eukaryota > Metazoa > Chordata > Actinopteri > Cypriniformes > Gobionidae > Paracanthobrama > Paracanthobrama guichenoti. Next base: position 863,579 of record CM031964.1, read on the forward strand.
TGATCATGTTTGTATGAAGATTAAGATCATTAAGGCCAAAACATGCTCTGAAAAAGAAGGGATTTTTGCATCAGGAATATTGTAAGAATTTGTAAAGTGGAATATAAACATATTATAATAAAAATCTAATAAATCAATCAATTTGTCCACTCATTATTTTATTTACAAAGGTGCAAACAATGAAACAATATTTTAAAGTGTTCTCTGATATCTACATAGAGGGTGTGTGGCTTATTTAAGGTCAAAAACTGTCCAGATACAGTTTCACAGGTCCATTTACAACCCTAGAAATTGTCCCTAGAATGAAATGCTCTGTTTTGCCTTATTTGGAAGGGTCATGAATAATAATGTTGAGCTCTGCTCTGATTGGCTCATTTCAGCAGCTCACACGAGTGCAGTTATTCACCAAACGCAATCGCAAACAGCACAAGCGGCAGAACACAGACCGACTGAATGACACTTTAAGCAGAGAATCTCAAATGGAGATTGCTGAAGTGCAGCTTACTTGTTTTATTGGTGTTTTCAGATCATCCGCACGTTGCCAGATTGCACGTTTAAGTAAAACACCGGAGAGAACGCGTGTTCTTTTAACAGAAAAGCTCTTATTGGGGATTTAAATGACTGAAATCTGGCAACCACAAGCATGTGTCTCTCCTCTTGCCTTAGTCATGGAAAAAAGGTCGTCAATGAACATTTTCGTCTTATTTTCGTTAACGAAATTGACTAGTCAGAGCAAACTAACAACTTTGAATTCAATTGGTTGTGTATCCTGTTATAGATAAACATCAGTCATGCCTGTTGACTGTTCTGTTCTGTGGGAAGGCTATGAAAAGTGTTCATATGCATCCCTGCACAGCCTGGAACATAACATTTATATCCATGATCTGCCGTTTTCACTATATTGTCCTCATTTTCACAATACCTGCAGAACTTCTGTTGATTCGGTGCAGGTCCACGTTAATACTGCCTGGCCTTGAACCACGGCTGGTTATATGCAAATGTGGGAGGCGTAAATATTAATGATCCCGACTGTTACGTCACAGTCATTTTCATTGGTCTTTTTCAAGCACACTAGAAACAATGGTGTTTGAGGCTCATGGTATGTTAGTTCCATGTACAGAACCCTTATTATTCAACTATGCCAAGGTAAATACAGTTTTCCATTCTAGGGCACCTTTCATTTATTTGAATAAACGCGGCATGAATTAGTTGTTCAATATTGTAGTTTCTTTTACTATTACGCATATATAAATCTTAATTTAACAATTGCTATTTAATAATAACTGATAACAATAAACAAAGGCAAAAAGCTTTTTTAAAGAGCATGTTGCTTTACTACAATAAAATGTTTCCATTATTCCAATCATTCTATTATTCCCTTTGTTTATGTTATGCCTTTCAATACATGGTGACGCTATTTACTAAGGAATACTGCAGACTTCACAGAAAATGTACACCACAAGTATAAGAAAAACAGACGTTTTAAACACAAACATCTTTATTTCCTCTGAGACCTACTTTGCATCAGAGTGTACTCACCGGATATGAAACACGTACACATAGGCTACTAATATTCATAATTATTATTAACCTTATAGACAGATAAAACAATACTCACCCCAAACACAGTAAGTGCAGAAGGAGGTGCTATTCATGAGAGGAACATTTCATAATTGCAGTGCCCCTGTGACATCACAAACCATTCTATTCATGGTCATAAAGGGGTTGCAGCACTTTCTGAATGGATTTAGCTGTTGTTGTTGTTGTGCTGAAGTCCCACAGTCAGAAATAATGGCAGTTCAAGGTCAACGTTCCTTCTTGTAGCCCTACATCAAAAAGAATATTTGCATTCCAGCTCACGACACGGTCACTTCAATATCCAAACTGGCTATACTATCGTTTTATCGTCTTTTTCTGCATGTATTTCTTCCTCCAGAATGCATTAGGCCTGCTTATGGAAGAATTTTTACATGTAATCTTCAAGCGGTCTCATCAAATGGACCAGCGTTCAGACATCAAAAATAGACTGTTACATTTGAACCAACCAAGGGATCTGTCCCCAAAATTTCTGGCTCATAAATTTCACATTTGCAAATCTTTTTAGTTTCTTGACGTGCGTACAAGTCATCATGAGAATATAAAAATGTTTCTGTAAAGTTGATAAAAGTGTAAGCTAAACTTACAGAGTCTGGTTTACAATTGACAAATCAGAATCTCGTTCTGTGGTAATCGGCGGCAACAAGCAGGTGATTCTATAATTGAAAAAGTCAAAATTATGATATTCTGTCATAATCATGAGATTAAAGTCAAAATTATGATGAGCTAAATCCACTATTTATGTGACAAAAAGTCTAAATTATGACATATTAAGACATACTGTAATTATGAGATAAAAAGTCTAAATTATGATTGAGATTATGACATACAAAATTATGAAATATTATGTGAAATTCACGAGATAAAAAAATGACAAGCTAAGTCCTATTTATGAGATGAAAAGTCAAAATTATGGTATTCTTTCATAATCATAAGATACAATTTCAAATTATACAAACTAAGTCCTATTTATGAGTCGAAGAGTCAAAATTATGACATACTAAGTCATATTAATGATATTAAAAGTTACAAATCACAACAAACGAGTGATTATATAATTGGAGATACATTTTGCATTTCAAAAGTTAAGGAAAAAACTTCACTAACGAAAAACATTCTATTTTAATAATTAAAGAGCTTTTTTTTTTTACATTTAATAATATATAGGATGGAGATTTGTGGGATGCGCATCCAGGCACAAAGCTCCCATTCCACACCACATCCCAAATATGCTCTACTCAAAAGCGCTGCAAAAGATAGAGCTACCAAGATCATCAAGGACTCTAATCACCCTGCAAACCCTCATTTCACGCTGCTACCATCTGGTAGCGCTTCCCGGCTTCCTGATGGCCAAAACTGAGAGACTCAGGAGAAAAGCTTCTTCCCCCAGGCCATCAGACTCCTGAACTCCAGTCACTTAACATCACGTGACTTCACGTCCAGGATAAACATCGACATACTGACATTGCACTGCACTTTCTGTTCTCATTGTTACTGTGTAACAACCTGTCATAAACCTGTTTGCACATTATACTCTTTATACATTTGTTAACCACATATTTATAAGTCTACAGTTTACTCACTGCAAAGTCTACTTCAATTATTTTATTCCACTTTATCCTTATTTGTTACCTTTTTTTCTCTTGACTTGATTATTTATAATTCTACAGATATAGATATAGACATATATATATATATATATATATATAGATAGTACTTTTATATCCTATTTCTATTATAATTTCTTCCTTGTGTTTTTAACTGTGAATTTGCACTGTCATGGATGGGCGGACCTGTTTACATTTCACTGCCGGTTGTATATTCTGTATATAACTGTGTATGTGACAAATAAAACTCTTCAATCTTGAATCTATTGGTTGTTGAGATCTGGTGACTGCCAGGGGGCCATTTGAGTTACAGTGAACTCATTGTCATGTTTAAGAAACCAATTTGAAATGATTCGAGCTTTGTGACATGGTGCATTATCCTGCTGGAAGTAGCCATCCAGAGAATGGGTACATGGTGGTCATAAAGGGATGGACATGGTCAGAAACAATGCTCAGGTAGGCTGTAGCATTTAACGATGTAGCAATTGGCACTAAAGAGACTCTAAGAAGTGTGCCAAGAAAACATCCCCACTAATTATTACACCACCACCAGCCCGGTGGGGTCTTCTGCTGTTGTAGCCCATCCGCCTCAAGGTTGTGCGTGTTGTGGCTTCACAAATGCTTTGCTGCATATCTCGGTTGTAACGAGTGGTTATTTCAGTCAAAGTTGCTCTTCTATCAGCTTGAATCAATCGGCCCATTCTCCTCTGACCTCTAGCATCACACAAGGCATTTTAGGCATTTTCGTGATTTTCCTGTATCTTACATAGGTTGTGGGAGATTCCGCCAATTTCAAGACCAAAGTTATGGTATAGTAACAGAATTGACTTAAGATTTATGGACACATTTTATAAGATAAAAGTTATTTTTAAACAATTTCATGTTGTAGCATTAGGAAATTGACTATTTATGCCTTTTTATAAATAAAATAAATTAAATATTACCAAAAGAAAATGTAAAATAAAATATTTTGATTACACAATGACACATGATGAAAAAAAAAATACTGTAATTCGGATAACAAGAAATCATGATTCCAGCTATATATATATATTACAGAAAATATAAACATTTTATGGCCTGTAACATCTAGTGATCCATTACAATGAGTAACAAAATTATTAAAATAGCTACCTAGTAAAAATACAACCATTTGAAGAAAAAGCAGGAGAAAAAATAATGACTTTGGACACTCAAACATTGCACAAGTGCAATGCTCTTATAATGGATATGAATAGACATCTGTGGGGCAAGAAACTGCATGGTTTGCAACTGTTTCAAATGTATATTACACGGCTCTATATTTTTGTAAATGATATAGATGTCTGTTTGCCTGGTATCACTGCGCTCTCGTTCGTTTTAACGGCACGTAACTGGCCATGGGAGAACTTCAGTAGGCTACGACTATTGCTGTATGCGGAGCATAAACATTTGGTAGATGGTTAAACGCTCATGAGTCTTGAGTTCAAGCAAGAAAATTAAAATACTGAAAGACACACACAGTAAGATCTCATAAAGGCGGTCAAAATGTATTAGCAAAGTGGCTATAAGCAACGAGACCATGTGCTATATTGTGTCGACTGGTGTTTCTGGCCTAAATTGTATACCTAAAAGTTTTCTTCTGATGCACTCTACAGTCAGAGTTAAAAAGAAAAACGGAGGCTCATGTGTAGCTATTCAAGCGGTACCTTTCAAGGGAGAAAAAGCGTGCGGTATGACCGATTTCTCTTAAATTTCCACTCACTGTTCAGGGGAATTGGACTGTGGCTGCAAAGAACATGGGTTTCTCTTTCAAGTTCTTTAGTAAGATGTAGTCCACTGTCAGAAGTTACCATCCAGAAGAAAACCTGAAGGCGTATGGGTAACTTAGTTATAAGTCTACTTGTAACCGCTCCTCTTTTCTCCTTTCTGGAACTTTTGTTTTCTTCTTTGTTTCTCAGCTGTTTCTCATTCTTGGATCCGGATCTCTTGAATCAGCGTCTCTAGCACAAGCCGCCCCTCTCATATCAATTGTTCCTTTAGTTAAGAAAGGAAGCGGAGAATATCAATTACCCACAATGCATTGCAGAATAACACGAGTATCGTAGGAGAACATCAATACGGTGTGATTGAGTATTGTCTATCTACAGATATGCTGATAGTTAGCTGACTACACAATCTTTTATCATACCTGGCTGAATGAGAGGGATGTTTTTGGGGAGAACAACAAGCCAAATCTTCTTCCCTAAAATTGCATTGAGGAACAGGTGAGAATATCTAACGAGGTCAGACTGAAGAAACGAGGCCATTTGCGAGAAAAACTGTTATAAGACAGCTAGCAGGCCATTGCGTGAGGATATCCACATATACAGTGAGAGAATTAAATAATAGTTTAGCCAAAATGAAAATTCTGTCATCATTTATTCACCTCATGTAGTTCTAAACCTGCCTGATGACTGACTTTGGAAAACAACAGGAAATGAATAATCAACAAGTAACTGCTCTAACGGAAAAGTCGAAGTCATAATTATGACAAACTAAGTCATATTTGAGTTAAAAAGTCTAAATTATGACAAGCTGCCCTATTTATGAGTCTAAATTATGACATAGGCCTACTAAGTCATAATCATGAGATAAAAAGTGAAACTATGACAAGCTATAAGTCCTATTTCTGAGACAAAAATTTGATATACTGACATTGAGATAAAGTCAAAATTATGACATACTAATATAAAAGTAAAAAATGATGACATATCAAGACATATGAGAGTTGAAATTGACTTAAAAGGTCAGAATTCTGACAAAATAATTATTGCGTAATAAATCATAATTTAGAGTTTTTAATCTCATGATTGTGTCATTATGACTTAGTAAGTAATAATTTTGACTT
>CM031964.1:870650-1038150 GCA_018749465.1 Paracanthobrama guichenoti
TCTTTCCAATTGTGTCTCTTTATATTTTCCACATTTTCCACACTCCAGCTGATTTACTGCCATTTCACTTTTTGTAACCGCTGTTTTGAACCAAAGCATGAACGTCCCTGCTATTTGCAATCTCCCCTGAGCTCTACGAGGATGGGTTGCTGTCTCTTCACAGCCTCACTCTGCCTCACTTTAATCATGGCTTTTCAAGTGTGAGCTCAGGATCAAAGTTGTACCCTTTCAGACAGTCTTGCATCCTGTATGCCATGACAGTTCTGTCCCCTTATCAGTTCATCTCTTAAGGCTCTAAACTCACAATGTCTCCACACAGTGTATGTACAGCAGTGATGGAAGCTTCTATACTATCTCCTGCCTCTTGATTATGTCTGTTAAAATGTGCACGTCAAAATCATACTACGCTTGCTACACAATGCCGTGTGAACGCCTGCTTTCACTGTCTCGGTATGACCTTTCAATTTCCTTAGACAGAAGAACATCTGTGATATCTTTCAGCTTCATCACCAATGGTTACGCATTAACCTGATATTCTTGTGACTCGCTTGTCTTAGGCTTTGGACATAATCTCTATAATCGCCTCAAAGTGTTGTGATCCATTTCGCCATTCACTCATGTCATTGAAATCAAACTTATCCTGGCATCAGCTTACTGCATCGAATTTTGTGTGGTTACCGGTTGCCATCCTACTATCACCTCTTCTTATCTTCGCTTGTTCCTCACCAGCTCATATGTCCTCTCTTCTCTGTCTCATTCCTCTCTCACGGCTTTTCCGATCTCCGCTTTCCCCTTCTCGCAGCTTCTCCGATCACTTTAATCTTCGCTTGTCTGCTGCGCCACAGACGTGGCGTGCACACACACTCTCCCTCGAGGGTTTATCGTAACTCTCCTAACTAACTGGTTTAACTTCTGACACCATGTTATGTTATTAATGAGAAGCATGAGATCGGGAGTCGGATACCATGACCAAGTTTACTTCCTGTCTGTTCACCATACAGATGTGTCCAAGTAACATCACACCGCAAACAATTATTCCCTTTACAGAACAAGTTTCTCTTGAAGCCAATACGAAGGTGATTTAAACTGTGATTCATTGGCTGGCTACTAGGGGGACAGGCTCCAAAGAAAGCAGAATCTCATTGAGCCTCATGTTAAATTGCCCAACTTTACAGCAGAAAAAAAGCATATTTACAGCCTCGTGCTACAAATAGTGGTATGGTCTATATAGCTAATTTTTGCCCTTCATGACAACTTTGAGGGGGAGAATTTTTATGGGTCACCTAACTCATTTGTTTATTAGTTCTGGATATTCCATTATCACCCAACAAGCAAAGAGTCTCAACTGAAAAAGCTGCACTGCCAAAACTCCTCAGCGCCCACACCAAGGTGTTTTCAGCTGGATAGCAACCCGGTCGTGACACATGGCCTAAAGCTAAAATAATTCAGGTGACTAAAATATGACTAAAACTAAATGGCATTTTAGTCAAAAGACTATGACTAAACACTGATTTTAATCATAACAGAGAAGAAAGTGCAATCTCTGAGCAATAACATTTCCCAGGGAAAAAAGGAAGAAAAAACACTTTTGCAAAATGGAAACCATTCGGATGAGATAAAAGTGTTGAGGTCGTAATGTAAGCCATCATCGGCAGGTTATGCCTGACTGGATGCCATGATGAGATATGAAATCTATGGCTTTGCGGTAAGCCATATGAGCATATGAATTATACCTCAAGCCATTAATTGCATGCTAGACAAGACAATATAAAAAAAGACTAAAAAACATTTCTCTGACATTTTTTGCACTGGTGGTGGGAAATGTGATTTCTAAGTCATCGCCTGAAATATCCTTCCTTTTGTTATAAAAAGGGGGAAAAAGCCGTTATTTTCTACAGATTGCAGCTGGCACTTCTACACAAGAGTTACAGTGCAACAACAAGCATTCAGAAGGATTTTTTTGTGCCAACTGGGCAAAATAACCCAGGGGTCCTCGCTGAAGCGAAAGAGTGTTGAAAAAAAGTGAAGCCCATTAACATCAGTTCCACCGCTGTAAGAACATCGAGTGGCTAATAAGCACAGCAAATACAGGAAAGGGATGATTAAAAAGGAAGGAGGTGGTAGACTTTGCATTGATGCACTTGCTAATGGAGACAGAAAGTCATAAGATTAGTTGGCGATGATATGAGGACATAAAAAGGTATAATAATTTGAGAGAAAGCGACATTCTGTCACCTGCTCTTACACAATGGCCATCATTAAAGTTAATCATTTTCCATTTCCTTTCTATGAAAAGACTTTGTGTGCATGTTCAAAAGACAACGGTTCGGTTGCTTTTACAGGAGGCAAATCAATATTGGCACAGAGTCTGAGGACATCTATTCAGCTTCATTATAGGAAAATTGGATCTGCCATCTAAATGGAATTCAACATATATGATCCACAAAAGGACAATGTTCCGAGATTGTTCTTTCATTTCTATGGAGAGTTTAGTTTAATTCCTACACTTAACCCTAATGCTAAAATAACTCATTGGTTTGAGTAGGTTAAACTTAAATTAAACTAATTAGTTCAATCAAATGAACTTTATGAGTGTTTAGTACTTTCTTTTTCTTCTGAGTTCACAAAACTGACACATTATGGGCCCCTATCATAGACTGGCGCCAATGCAGTGCCAGAGCGCATAGCGCAAAGTGTTTTTTTCCTAGTTTCAGTCTGACGCGAGTTATCATTTTCTACTTCCCAAAGCCACATTGTTTAAATAGCAAATGCATTGCTGCGTCCATATTTTCTCACCCATGGGCGTGCTGGTCTGAAAGCGAAGGTGTGTTCAGGCGCATTGTTGGCGCGTGTTGCTATTTTGAGGCAACTGAAAACGACAGAAAGCGCCATTGACCAACAAAACCTGGTCTAAAGTAAATAGCGCAGTATTTAAAGGGGGTGTTAGTAATATGCTCCTATAGGCGGTTCCTCTCTGGAGAAGTATTCGGTCTTTTCGGCGCAAATTCCACTAGTAGCTAATCCGCCATGGTGCAAAGTGCAACTGGCTTTAAAGGAATGGGAGATGACACTCTGATTGGTTTATAGCATGTTACGGCCAAAAACACACCCCATGACTCGATAAGAAAAATAGGTACAAACTCCATTTGGACCATGTGCCTGGCACACCGACCATTTTTCCTGCTTTAAACTAGCAAAAGTGGCTTGAGATGGCCATTGTTTTGAGTTTTATAAACTTGTTTCTTTTAATTTAGACAAACTTAAATTTAACTGAAACTGGGCTGGATTTCTTTTTCCCAGCACGCTTTGCCCTGACACTTAAAAAGGAGAGTAAATGCTAAAATTCTATTATGTGGGTTTTTGTAGGGTTACCCTCATGGTGACTTAGATATTCAGCAATTGCTATACTATGCTAATGCTATCAAAGCATTGATACCAACTAGAAAGTTGGCATTTCTGAATTACACTGTAAACCTGAATTGAAATCCTGAAAAATGAGGCAATCAGTTGCCTAAGTTAAGAAAATTTAAAGTTTAAGAAAGCAGAACTTGCAGATTTTATTCTGTAATAATTTTAATTGCTCTGAACTTGAAATATTTGAGTAAGCTACTTCATACATTTAACTTAAAAATATGTAATCTCATTTTTTTTTTTTTAGTAGTGGAAACTTGGCTAGCTTTAACTAGCTATTTCAATAAATGCTAATTGGTGACACAATGCTTTGATAAGATTAGTGCATAGCATGGCACTTGCTGAATGAGGACAGCAATATAAAACATATAACATATATCTGTTCTCAAACTAAGCTCATGCTCCACTCGTCACCATGATGGTAACCCTAAAAAACAACATAATAGAAACTCTTCTAAACTAGCATCACAAAACATTACTACCATTAAACACTACCAAATCCCCCACTTAAGTTAATCTTTCACAAAAACATATTATACATAAACAAAAACATAATATAACACTTAATTTTGGAATTTACTCTCCCTTTTGAGTGTCATGGCAAAGCATGCTGGGAAATAGAAATCCTGCAGCCCAGTTTCAGTTAAGTTTGTCTAAATTAAAAGAAACACTAAAAAGAAAAGTTGTGTCCGTACACACCAGTTTTCAAGTTCAAGTCCATCGATGTTAATCTACAAACTCTCTTGACTGCTTTGTCGGGACAAAAATGGTGGATTCTAGCTCAAAATAAGTAATTGGTTTGAGTAGAGCTAACTCAAATTAGACAAATTAGTTCAATCAAATTAACTTTTATTTCTTTTGAGTTCTCAAAACTGACACATTTTAAGTCATCTGAATCATTTTATTGTTTTGAGTTTTATGAAGCGTGTTTCTTTTCATTTAGACTAACTTAAATTTAACTGAAACTGGGCTGATAAAATAATTAAAATTAAACTGCATAGCATGACTCATAATTTCCAAAGATTTGTAGAGAATATCTATGTTTATGTTTGTATTCAAATCTCTGACTTCTGATGGCAAATATCTGAGAAAAACTTCAGAAAATTAAAATTTCTCTGTGATTTAAACAGGAGCACTGTTTGGAAAGGTTATGTAACTGTAATCACAGTGCGAACACATAACCCGCCTCCCACGGGGGCCATAAATGGCTGTACAGTTGATTTAAACTCAGAGCAAGACACGCATGAAGGGCACCCTGGGGTACGAACGGTAAACACTTGAGTCTATTAAAGGCTTTCAGTGTAATTCAGCTATTCAGGATCAAGCTTTTATTCACATTCAAATTACATTTGACTATAATATCTTGCTAAATGTGTGTGGCCTGTTGTAATCTTCAAATACAGTGTATTCAAGTAAACATGTCATGCTTTAGATTTACATTGTAATGATCACCTGTTTGATCATATTTTAACATGACCCTATAGTATTCATAGGTATTCAAATGTAACATTGTAGCATATTCTTATGTTTATATTGACATATCAATTCATTTTGTATATTTGGATTGATATTGTACAATATCAACATGCAGGCCTAGTTTTACAAATTTTTTACTAAAGTAAAACTGTTTGTGTCCTCTGTTTAAATTAATCTGAGAATATGTTTATTTAAAATGGTGCCACCATACACATTCAAAAATGGCGCCGCCGTGTTCGAATCGCCGTTCAGATCGCCCATGGTCACTGTGCTTTTATTTACTATTTTTATTTTACTTTTTTTCTCAGTTTTTACAAACTTATCATCTGCATTGATCTGCTATGACAGCAAAACTCTTTTGGACATTGGTTACCTCTACACTGGACTGTTTCAGGACACTTTCGCGATCCTCTGTGGGAAGCCAGCTGAGATTCTTCGGAAAGCTGAGCTGAACAGATGGCCAGAGTCGCGCGGCGAAGAATCAAAGAAACACCGCTTTGAGAAAGCGCGCGGATCTACAACAGACTGGAGGAGAAGGGCATTCAGCTCCTCTCTCTCCCGAAGCATTCTGCTGCTAAAATGTTCTAATCCTTGGAGAATAAGATGGAGCGATCTTAGAGCCAGGGATAAGAGGTTTCAACGGAGGACATGAGAGACTGTAACATCAATTGTTTGTCTCAAACATGGCTCACGCCCGCGGTCCCGGATACAGCTGTAGCGCCGTCGGAGAATTCTCTTTTTTCGGATGGACAGAACAGCCGAGGCCGGTAAATCCAAAGGCGGTGGGTATGCTTCATGATTAACAAGAAAATGGTGCGACCCCAGGAACATCACCATTCTCTCCGCGGCCCTGCTCGCCTCATCTGGAACATTTAACAATCATTTGGCGCCAATTCTATCTGCCGAGGGAGTTTTCCTCTGTCGCCCGATTTTAACAAAGCAAACCTAAAGAGTCTCTTTTGCAAACTTTCACCAGCACGTCTCTGTCCCTACATGAGAAGCAAACACGCTGATCATTGCTACTCGCCGTTAAGAACGCCTATAAAGTGCGACTACTTCCAGCTTTTGGCAAATCGGATCATGCACGCCATTTTCCTCACACCCGAATACAAACAAAGGCTGCGTTCAGGAACCCCGTGAGGCGGGAAGTTAAGCGTTAAGTCAGCCTGATTCAGAGACATGATGATGCTCGACTGGGGACATGTTCGGGCGAGTTCATGTGGCGTCAGCGAAGTTCACAGATGTGGCGCTTTGCAGCTTCATCAACACGCTTACAGAGCAAGCCACACAAACAATAATAATAACGTCCTTCTCAAATCAGAAACCGTGGGTTGACAATTCCAATCCGCGCTGCAGTGAATATGCGCACTGCTGCTTATAACGCTGGTCTCCTATCAGGAATATGAATGAATACAGATCATCCTGCTATCCTCTCCGGCGTGCAGTTAAAGCGCAAGCTCCGTTATAAGGATCGAGTGAGTCTCATTTCCAACTCAACGACTACGCGGCGCATGTGGCAGGGTCTGAGGTCCATCTGCTCTTTGGATCTAAATCACTCTGCAGAGGTGAGAGCTGATCCGGTAAACGTGAGCGAGTTAAACTCTTTCTACGCTGCGCTTTGACTGTAATTGCGCGCGGCCACCTGCACCAAGTGGCGCGTCAGAGAATTACTCAGAGCAGCAACAACCGCGTGATCTCTGTCTCAGAGGATGAAGTTCAGAGGGCACTCAAGAGTGTGGACGTCCCAGGGAAAGCTGCTGGGCCGGATGGTATTTCCAGGTCGTGTTCTGCGGTCCTGTGCTGATCAGCTTCGCCGGGTTGTTTAAACTCTATCTTTAATGAGTCCCTCGCTACATCTGTGGTCCCCCACCTCCTTCAAAAAAATCACCATCATCCCTGTCCCTAAGAACAGTAAACCCTCTTTCCTAAATGACTATCGTCCAGTGGCTCTCACATCTATAGTCATGAAGGTCTTTGAGAACTCATTAAAAACACCATTTGCTCCTTCATTCCTGACACTTTGGGGACCCTCTTCAGTTTGCCTATCGTCCCAATAGATCGACTGAAGATGCCATCTCTCATGTCCTCCACTCCTCCCTCACTCTCACATGAGACAGGCTAAAAAGTGGGAACTACGCAAGGCTGCTATTTATTGACTATAAGCTCAGCCTTTAACACCATAGTTCCCATTAAGCTAACCTCCAAACTCCTGGATCTCGACCTGAATCCTTCTCTCTGCCACTGGATTGAGGACTTCCTCACTGGCAGGCCTCAGGTGGTGAGAATAGGCCAGTCCACCTCACCTCCATCACCCTGAGTGTGGGAGCTCCACAGGGCTGTGTCCTGAGCCCCCTACTCTACTCTCTCTACACGCATGACTGTTTGTCCACACACACAGCTCCACCTCTATCATCAAATTTGCTGATGATACTGTTGTCCTGGGCCTCATTTCCAACAACAATGAGGCGGCATACTTGGACGAGGTGGAGCATCTAACATCATGGTGCCAGGACAAGCAACGGACATACTCCCCCTCATGATCGGCGGGTCACCAGTAGAAGAGTGAGCAGCTTCAAGTACCTGGGAGGGTAAACATCTCCGAGGACCTGACCTGGACTGTCACATTCACACAGGTGAAAAAGCCAGGCAAAGACTGTACCACCTGGCGCCTAGCTGAGGAAATTCAGGGTTTCACCAGCTATCCTGAAAACTTTCTATTTAGGGGCGATAGAAAGTGTATTAACTCTTAACTCTTAACAGCACCAGTCATGACTGCAAAACCCTGCAAAGAGTCGCGCGCCTTATCGAGCGTATCGTCAGGGTCAGCTCTCCGTCCCTGCAGGACGTCTACAACAAACACTGCAAAGGCAGAGCTACCAAGATCACCAAGGACTCTAATCACCCTGCAAACCTCATTTCACGCTGCTGCCATCTGGTAGCGGTTCGAAGCCTGATGGCCAAAACTGAGAGACTCAGGAGGAGCTCCCCAGGTTATCAGACTTCTGAACTCAATTAAGCAACATCACGTGACTTCACTTCAGGATAAGCTTTGTCGACATACTGACATTGCACTGCACTTTCTGTTTCTGTTCTGCGTTGAAATAGCCAGAAACAACTCCGTCATAAACCTGTTTGTACATTATACTCTTTATACATTTGTTAATCACATATTTATAAGTCTACAGTTTACTCACTGCACAGTTTATCTACCCACTTATTTTATCTCACTTCTTTATTTTTATTTTTTAATTTTTTTCTACTTGACTTGGATTATTTATAATTCTACAGAGATATATATATAGATATATATATATATATATATATATATATATATATATATATATATATATATATACATATATATATATATATATATCTGAAATATTTTTATTCTATTTCTATTATAATTTCCTCCTTGTGTTTTTAACTCGTGAATTTGCACTGTCCATGGAGTTGCACCTGTTTACATTTCACTGCGGTTGTATATCTGTATTTAACTGTGTATGTGACAAATAAAACTCTTGAATCTTCTTTATTGTATTTATAATAAATTGGATTAAACATATTTAATTTCATTTTATGAAGTTAAAACACATCTACATAATTTTGCATATTTGTAAACATACGTAAAAGGTTTATACGTTTTGAAGCTGTCCATATGTTGATATTGTATAGCGACAATGTATATCTAATTCTATGTTGACTATATGTATAAGCATTATTATAAGCAAAAAATATGTATCAATGCAACTTTCACTAAGTAAAAGCCTTCCTTCCAGCTGGAAAAAATAGTCCTGACCGTGAACAGCAATAGAAGTTACTGTAATTACATTATTATGCCATTAGATCATGGCGACTAACACAATCTTTGATTAAGGAGTCAGTCAGTAGCAAAAGACTTTTAAATTGAAAGGACTGGGGAAACTTGCGTAACAGACAGCGACGCTGACAAGTGCTTTGACTAGCGCAGCTTTACGATGTCTGGGCGCGGGAAACCCCTTTACTGTTAAAAAGGACAAGATATTGCAGCGGACGTTCAAACTTCATATGAAGTACTTTATTTATTGGTGAACATAAGACTGACCTGAAGGAAAAATGCTGAATCTGAATGCAGGTAATACACTCACAATCTGTCTCACTAACACTTCTACATAATAAAGTAAGAAACAATATCAATGAAACAAACCTATGTTTACGTTGCTAAGAGTAGTTGCTTTGCTAAGGTGTTGTGCGGTGATACACAGAACCGTTGGGTGAAGCCTTGTCATAGCCGTGTTTTATGTGAATAAGAATCAAGGACTGGAACTAACCGTTTTATAAATAAATATACAGAGCTGGGATTACTTTTTATTAATTATTATTGTTATTGTTGCTTTTATCAGAACACGTTTTATTCATAGTTTTGTCATAATTTTGCTGTAGTAAGTTAGCTTTTTTCCTGTATACTTCATATACAGTATAGAATACAAAGATTTACATATTAATACACAAACCAAACAAAAACAAAACATAACAAACAAAAACAACAAAAACATGGCAGAGTGTATAAAAATGCAGAGGTGGGTAAAGTATCCAAAAAACTGTACTCAAGTAAAAGTACAAGTATAGGAAAGTTTATTTAAAGTAAAGAGGTGAAAGCAACAATCTTAATATTCCAAATATTATATTATATATATATATATATATATATATATATATATATATATATATATATATATATATATATATATATATATATATATATATATATATATATATATATATATATATATATATATATATATTTGGGAAAAATTGTGCTTTAACACCAGCATCCGGGCCAATGTGAAATTTAGCTTCACAGGCAGCTTATCCATTTTAAAATCACGCCACGTCAAAGCAGATCTATGCCACCTAACATATCAAACACATGTTTTGGAAATGTATACCACATGCTATCCTTTTCTTGCATGAATTTAAGCACAGATAATCCACCTTTACTCTTTTGTTTACATTAAATTTCCTTTCTCAATTACTTACAAATTGTAATCGGCTACTGATTTCAAAGTTACATGACAAAAATTGTAGTTAGTAAAGTAATCCATTACATTACATTACATATTTACTATCTACTTTTGGATTACTTTTAGATTACTTTTGACCTAACTTGTTTGAGTAGAATAATCTTGTATGATATATTGTATAATGTATAATGAAAATATATTCCATTCTTTGTTATCAACAACATGATCTGCATTAAATATTACATTACGTCAGGGAGACTGAGGTTTGCGAGTTTAATGAAAAGCTATTAAGTAATTAAATCATAAAAATTTAAATAAATAATTTTAAAATTAAAAACGATTTTTTGACATGCACATCGGATGCTACATTCTTTGTTCATATTCTGAAATACAATGTGGATTAATTACATTTATTACACCTTTGTGTGAAACATCGATACAGTTAAAACAATTTAAGAAAAAACATTTACTGGCAAACCACAGTAAAAAAATAGCTTAATACAAAATTTGTACAATAAAACATTCATGCCAAGCAGTGACCAACTGATGTCGCGCTAAAAGCGTAATCAAATACATCGCAAAGCAGAACTCTGAACATTGGGTTGCATTCATGAAACACGAGCAGAACAAAACTGGGTTTAAATTGATTGGCAAAACCAACTTGGTTTTGCCAACAGTTTTACAAACATAAAACACAAGCAGTGGAAATGATTTGCAAAAAGCATTCTTGCATAAACGGAGAACAAGTAAGAATGATTTTATGAACTATTCACGCAGAAATTCATTCTGCTCGAGTTTCATGAAAGAATCGCATCATTTGATCGATCAACATCATTTGATTGCAAAAAAAACACTTTTGAAGGTAATATTTTACACACACACTTCATTTACCAAACTTAATGATGTAAACAATCTTGTACGACAGCTGCGCCTGGATGCTAATTTCCAGCAAAGAAGTGAGCAAATGTCAGGTCTTTCTCGCAAACTGGGCTTTGAACGCAAGGACTAGAAATGAGTGAAACCAGTTGATCCAAACCAAACAGTATTTTCATGCATTATACAACACGTATAGCCTTCCGTGTTTGACTGGCTTTCGATCATTTTAAAGTAAACATGAAATCAAAATGGACGCGCCATTTACTTTCTTAGCAAACTCGCATTCAGGTCTGGCTCCATTTTGGTTTGTACAGCAAAATTTGACAATCCAATCAATTCCTGAAGGATAAAATAAAGGTTTTTCTTGTTGAATATCCTGTTTCAATAGTAAATACGCCACATTATGAAAGTAAAATTAGATTTTTGAAATAAATCATTAAATCAAAATGGACGCTATTTACTTTCTTAATACACATTCTGTGTCATAGTATAAATCAATGTATGTTGTTCCAAAGAAATACTTTTTTCCCTCAAAAACTAGCTTTTCTTTCCAGGGCGACTTTCCTTTACGCTGACTTAGGCGGCGTGGGCTATTGGATGATGTAAACAAATATCTGTCTGCAAACTTGCATTCAGGTCTGACTCCATTTTCGGTATGTCTCACGGACAGTTTGACAATCCAATCAGTTCATGAAAGATAAAAAAACTTTTGTTGAATATCCTGTTTCAATAGTAAATACTTCAAATTATGGAAGTAAATGGGTTGCAAACGGCAATTCATTGTTATAATTTTGAAGTAAGCATTGAATCAAAATGGATCCTGTTTACTTTCCTAATACACATTCTAGGTCTTACTGAATCAATACATATCATTGCAAAGAAATGTTTTTTACCCCAAAACTAGCTCTTTTTCTGAGGCCACTTTATTTTATGCTGACATCACTTAGGCGGGCGTGGGCTATTGGATGATGTTAACAAATATCCAAATATCATAGGCACTGTAAACTCGTATTCAGGTCTGACTCCATTTTTGGTATGTACAACCAATTTTGACAATCCAATCAATTCTCTAAAGGATAAAATCCAGGTAAGCAGAAGTAAAGCAATGAATCAAAATGGATTGGCATTTACTTAATACACGCCTTAGCAAACGCATTCAGGTCTTGCTCCATTTTTGGTATGTACAACCAATTTTGACAATCCAATCAATTCCCAATGGATAAAATACAGTTATTTTGTTTTTGAATATCCTGTTTCAAAATACGCCACATTATGAAAGTAAAATGGGTTGTATAAATGGCAATGCATTGAGATTTTTAAAGCATTAAATCAAAATACAAGTTCTGGGTTTTACTATGAATCAATCAATGCATGTCATTTCAAAGAAATACGCTTTTTCCCCTAAACTAGCTCTTCTTTCTGTGGCGACTTTCCTTTTATGCTCACCAGTCAAAATGGGTTGCAAAAGAAATTAGTGTTAAATGAAGTCTGCCTTTTAAGTACTTCCTCTTCCTCCATCCAAACTGTGGTACCTCACAGATAAAGAATCCTTCAGCGTGATGTCATCAGTGCATTTGGTGATTTCCATTGGGGTGGCGCGCATCGTCCCTCTTATGATGTCATCAGAATCCACGTGGGTTGTGCTTTGTCCGCTCTCTTGAAACAAATGCTGAGGCTTCCTGTCGTAAGGTGATTTTAGCGCTTTCTTTGAACGTGATGTCATCGATGTGCTTGGCCTCCTCGTCGTTTTTCTTCCGGAATTGAAGGCGGAAGGCTGTCAATGTCAGAGTTGCTGGGAAGACGTGCCCGGGCAAGGTGGCGTGTATGTGCGAGGCCTGCAGCGCGAGCCGACACTGGTTCGACCAGCGCAGCGGTACACACCCTGCTGGTGAGGAGAGGCAGAACCCGGGTCACAGAGGTCAGCTGGGACTGGGCGCTGGCGCCGCTGCTGTTCAGGACTGGCCCATAGTGGTAGTTTGCCAAAACTACAGGACCCTTCCAGTCAAACGCAAGTGTCCAACGGAGCCAGGTCTTTCGGTTCACTCTGGACCTAGGATAGAACAGAGGATCATGAGCAAAAACCAATGTTGTGGACTAACATTAAAACCTTTCTACAAGTCTTTAGCTGCTTCCAAAATTGAATACTTCTCTACTATATAGTATGCGTAAAAACAGTACGCCAACAGAGTAGTATGTCTGAATTCATAGTATTTGAAAAACAGTAGTGAAAAGTCCCGGATGACCTACACTACTTCTGGACGAGATTCTGAAGTGCATATATGATGGACACTTTACTATCTCATGAGGCCATGGGAGAGGATTTATGAATGGAAGCAACTGACTCTGGTAGGTCATATGATAACGACAACATGGCGGATGTAGTACGTCCGGATTACAGTCATACTACATTCATTCATACTATATAGAACATACTTTTTTAACGTAGTTCGAAGTTTGTTCAAATTCAAATGTTGTACCTACTCACAGTGCACGCAATTTCGGACGGAGCCTTTGTCTTTGAGTGAAAGGTTGACAGGATCAGTTTGAAAATGAACTTTGCTAAAGTGTCAGAATTTAAAAATATAAATGTTGTTCCACTCACGCTTACCTCTCCATTGCAGAAGCAGTAAATAATGGAGACAAAAAATCCTGAAAGAGACCAACAAACACCGTGAGACAATAATATCAAAGTGAGAGAAAGTTTCTTGCCAAACTTGTTCATTATAATGTTTTTATTTTAACTGGTTTCACTATTTAATTTATCAATAAATATATTTCTTATTCATTTATTCATATATAAAAGCCAAAATCTAAATATTTAGACCTATTCTTATTTATTTTATATAAATAGGGATAAGTATAAATATTCATTTTTTTTGGCTTTTATTTTTACAAGAAAGACAGAAAAGCAAAGAAAAAGCTTTTAATTTACTCCAGCACCAACTTTTATTTTTCATTTAATTTATTCTTTTATTTCACAGAATAAAGTGGAAAACCAAAGAAAATAACTTCTAATGCGCTCCACACCAACCTTTCTTCTTTTTAAATTAAATTTAACTTTATTTTCACAGAAAAACAAGAAACATGCATATCAGCACCATCTTTTAATTTAATTTAATTTAATCTTTATTTCACAGTAAAGGCAGAAAAGCAAAGAAGAAAAGTTTCCGATGGACCTCAGCACCAATTTTTATTTAATCTATTTTATTTTAATTAAAGGTTAATTCACCTTAAAAATGCATTCCTCACCCTCATGCCATTCCAGACCTGTAAGACCTTTGTTCAGCTTCGGAACACAAATTTTAAAAGAATAGTTTTTGTGCACAAAAAACCCCTGAAATAACGATTTATATAGCGATGGCCGATTTCAAAACACTGCTTCATGAAGCTTCGAGCGTTATGAATCAGCATATCGAATCATGATTCGGATTGCGTGTCAAACCGCCAAACTGCTGAAATCACGCGTGACTTTGGCGATCCGAGCCACTGATTCGATACACTGATTCTGCAACGCCTCGAAGCTTCATGAAGCAGTGTTTTGAAATCGGCCATCACTATACAAGTTGTTATTTCGGGGGGTTTTGTGCACAAAAACTATTCTCGTCACTTCATAAAATTGTTGTAGAACCACTGTAGTGAGATGGACTTTGTAACGACGTCTTTAGTACCTTTTATGGGTCTTGAGAGAGGAAATGTCATTGCTGCCAATGGAGGCCTTCCTGAGCCATCGGATTTCAACAAAAATATCTTAATTTGTATTCGAACAAAGGTCTTACGGGTATGGAACGGCATGAGGGTGAGTAATAAATTACATTATTTTCATTTTTGGAGTGAACTAACCCCTTTAATAATTTCCATTAAAGACATACAAAAGAAGGAAAAGCTTTCACTGTAACTTTTAATTTATCCTATTTTAATTACATGTATTTTTAGACAGACAAACTAAGAAAAAAAAGCTTCTGATTCATCCTAGCACCAACTTTTAATTTAATTAATCTTAATGTAATTGAATTTATTTTCATTTAATCTTTATTTCACAGGAAAGACAGAAGAGCAAAGAGCTTCTGATGCACCTCAGCACCACTTTTAATTTATTTTATTTATTCAATTATTTTGTACATTGTTATCTCCTTCATTTATTCCATGTGGTGTTGTTTTGTTTCAGTTTACACTGTCCACAGATAAGCAGCAAAATGCTTTTCGAAATATGAAAGCGCAGTTATTTATCATGGCAACAGAACAAATTAATCCGAAATGGAAACTGACACATCATTACACTCAACGTTATCTAACGTCACATTTGTGAGTGTTTATTGAGAGTGGAAATAGATTAGTCAGTAACTCACCTGGAACGAGTTGAAGAAGAGTTCACAGTACATGCGCAGCTCCCAAGCAAGACCTGTAAACGCGTGTGCGGCATTCCCACAAACACAATGTAGTGGGCGCCAAGACCAGAACCAGAACCAATGTGGACTTGGCCAGCTTCCTGGACACAAACAGACACATTTTTCCATCACTATTTTCAATCCTAAACACCCTTACAAAATGATAAAGTGATGGGGTTAGATGTAAAGCGTACATGAAAACCATACTTGAGTAAAAGTACAGATACCTTACAGCAAAAATTACTCCATTAAGTCATCAGTTCCAATACAACTTGAGTAAAAGTATCTGATTTTAAAAGATGCACTAGTCATCAACACCAAAGAGACATGCCAGTGAAAAACAAGAAACAGCTGATTTGTGCGGAGAGCAATCACATTTTCTAAAATCTAAATAAAACTGAACACCTCAAAATTGCAATGAATCCAATGTCGACACATAACAGCCTCTTAAACGTCTATAAACACTCATGTCTCAGTTAATCTCAAGATCTCAAAAAGGGCACAAGTAAATGAGTATACTTCAAAAACATCTCTTCAATATAGTAGGTGAATAAAATAATGTTAAGTAAAATGATCTAGCTAAAGCCTACTTGCACTGGACGTGCTGGTTTGGTCTCCCGGCTGCAGTCATGTCCTCATCTCATATCTACTTAATCACCTGCGATTAAACGCTCTACTCACATTCATGTAAAGTAGCCTTGTTGACAAGTTTCGTTAGTAACAAGCAGCAACCTCCCCAGTTTCTCTTGAAGCCAGTACGGAAGTGACTTAAACTGCAATTCATTCACTGGCCGCTAGGGAGCAGAATCTCATTGAGCCCCATGTTAAAATGCCCAACTTTACAACAGAAAAAAACATGTTTACAACCTGGTACAAATTGTGGTTTTGGTCTATACAGCGAATTTTGCCCTTCATGACAACTGTGAGGGGGAATTTTTTATAACTCATTCGTTTACATTATATAAAGCCTTAAAGTTCTGTATAATTAAGGCGTACCACTATGAATGACAGGTGGATTGCCGTGTGTCTGCTGTCTGTTAGTCATCACGCGTAACCTCAGCTCCGCCCACGCCCCGCCTCTTTGCCCATTGTCAGTTATCCGGGAGTGACGCTGCTAAGATTAAGCCGCTTTCCACTAGCTCGACCCTACTTTACGCCAAAACTGCTCTTCAGAATCCTATGGGTGACGCCACGGACACTATGTCCATATTTTTTACAGTCTATGGTTAGTAAGGGCAAATCGCATAATATGTAGTACCTTCATTGCCCTTTAGATGGTGATATCACTACTTTTGTAGCTGAAATAAACTGCTGCAGAATAAGGGGCTGTTTACACAACACTGTTTTCAACTAAAAACTGAATACTTTTATGTTTTTTGCTGTTCATTTACAAGACATGTAAGACATTTTGGGTGCCTGAAAACGCAAAACTTTTGAAAACGGGTTTCAAAGTGCACATGTAAACAACAAACGTGAATCTGTGGAAAACGATGACATCATGCACGTGTTTTACATGTTCGGTCTACAGTGTTTCATCGCCATCTAATGGCCTGGCAGCAGAATATAGCGCTTTTAGTCATTCGCACGGATCCGTGTGAACGGGATTGTTTTGATAATGGTGTTGTCTATATGCTGTCGCCTGTTTTAAGCATATTGTTGTCGTGTAAACGCATTCCCTAAATTAGGTGCCATGCAAATGTAACAAGTAATTGCATTACTCATCATAAATGTATTGAGCAAAGAGTACCTGTGCTGGCAAAATGAGTCGTAATGCGCTGTGGGCTAATTTCGAGCTACAGGCAAAACAAGTGAAAAATTTTAATTTCGGTCAAAGGTTGAGGTTTTCACAAAAATGTGTTACTCATCTAGTGATCCCAAAGCTCCAAATAGCAATTAAACATGTAAAGTGTTCTTTATTTGTACATTTTCTGAGAGGTGTACCTTCTTAAATCTTTCATTTGTTTTAATAATCCATGGTTTTCTCTGCTCGCTTCCCGACGACTGGTGCTTCTCATTGGCACAAGTTTGGCATCGTTGGCTTGAGCGTTGTGCATATTCATAGCGAATTCATATGGGTTTCCTATAGATATGGGGTTTGACTTGGTGTGTGTCAAATTACCAGGAGTTTAAGGGATGGTTGCTAGATGATTTTGTTTTGGGAACCTTTAGAAAACTTTAACTTAATTTTTCTCAAAATTGACTTTGCTGACTTATCGACATCAAACAGGTATAGCCCTGTCATGATTTTTGTCTGATTCCAACCTATCATACATCATTTTTTTTATAGAGAATGTGAAAATGACTAAATCATTGTGACTCATTTTTTCCCAGCACGGGTCACATATACTTAAAAATTTAATCAAGTAGAGAGTAAAAGTTAATAATATCTTTGATACTCAGTAAAACTACAAAGTAGCGGAAAAGATACTTACTTAAATACAGTAACTAATTACATTCAGTCAAATACTTTACACCACTGTTAGATGTTTATACTATGGTACTTTTGAAATATACCATGGAAACATCATGGTCTTGGTTTTCACAATGAGTAAAGCGATGGAAAACAGTCTCCGTCTCAGCACTGAGAGCTGAGAGATTGAAGTTGAAATGGGAACGAGACAGTGAGCATGAGAGTCAAAGTCTCTCTGAAGGCTTATTATTGCATTACAAGCCAGAAAATGAAAAAATTTGAGTTGAGTTTTGAATCTCTTTTTCATAACCTCAAATAAAGGGTTACTGAAGTTGAGGAGACCTGCACTGAACTCAAATTGAATGTAAATTGCTTAATTACTTCAAGTTCAAAGCATAAGTCCGAATAGTAAAATGTGATTGTGCCAGTTCATCCGTAACGTCATTAATGGCTTTCATTGCCTGTATTAATTTCACTTTGAGGCTATCAAACCCCAGTAGGTTTCAAACATTCTCCAGATGGGCTCTAATTCTTTTCACACATGATTTAGGATTCATTCTATTCATTTATTTGAATGTTTCTTCACGAAATTAACATGGAAACAAAAATTTTACATGGTCAAAAACTGCATTGCTCCCTTTAAACATCAAATTTCCAATCAAATGGACATCACCATTATTAAGCAATATTATTGGAATATTAATTTCAATGTTTTGGAAATATTGAACCTCATCCTTCCTCGGGTCATTTTGACCCAAAACTCATTTTTTAAAAGATTTCCAGTCCAGGACCTAAGGACGTTTGTCATACTTGAACCACGAAAAAAACAGTAACGGGAAAAAACTAAATAAAAACGGTAACGCTTTAGATTACAGCCTGGAAAGTACTGTGCAAGTAAAACGAATTTACAGCATAACTTTTGGTAATTATAGTGTAACTATAAAGTATGTATGTGTAGGAAAGGAAATAAAGGGGGAACTACCAGGAAAATTAAAAATTATTTATACTGTAAGTATTTTTAATTAAGGGTAATTATCCGTAGTTACAAGGTAAGTGAATCTATGGGCTGTAAATTAAAGTGGTGTTTGTTCCTCTCTTGTTTCTCGTGTAGTTACAGGGTAACTGAATCTACGGACTGTAAATTAAAGTGGTGTTTGTTCCCCTCTTGTTTCGTGTGTAGTTACAGGGTAACTGAATCTACGGACTGTAAATTAAAGTGGTGTTTGTTCCTCTTGTTTCGTGTAGTTACAGGGTAAGTGAATCTACGGACTGTAAATTAAAGTGGTGTTTGTTCCTCTTTGTTTCGTGTAGTTACAGGGTAACTGAATCTACGGACTGTAAATTAAAGTGGTGTTTGTTCCCTCTTGTTTCGTGTAGTTACAGGGTAAGTGAATCTACGGACTGTAAATTAAAGTGGTGTTTGTTCCCCTCTTGTTTCGTGTAGTTACAGGGTAACTGAATCTACGGACTGTAAATTAAAGTGGTGTTTGTTCCTCTTGTTTCGTGTAGTTACAGGGTAACTGAATCTACGGACTGTAAATTAAAGTGGTGTTTGTTCCCCTCTTGTTTCGTGTAGTTACAGGGTAAGTGAATCTACGGGCTGTAAATTAAAGTGGTGTTTGTTCCCCTCTTGTTTCATGTAGTTACAAGGTAAGTGAATCTACGGGCTGTAAATTAAAGTGGTGTTTGTTCCTCTTGTTTCGTGTAGTTACAGGGTAACTGAATCTACGGACTGTAAATTAAAGTGGTGTTTGTTCCCCTCTTGTTTCGTGTAGTTACAGGGTAAGTGAATCTACGGGCTGTAAATTAAAGTGGTGTTTGTTTCCTCTTGTTTCATGTAGTTACAAGGTAAGTGAATCTACAGGCTGTAAATTAAAGTGGTGTTTGTTCCCCTCTTGTTTCATGTAGTTACAGGGTAAGTGAATCTACGGGCTGTAAATTAAAGTGGTGTTTGTTCCCCTCTTGTTTCATGTAGTTACAAGGTAAGTGAATCTATGGGCTGTAAATGAAAGTGGTGTTTGTTCCCCTTTGTTTCATGTAGTTACAGGGTAAGTGTGAATCTATGGTGTTTCTCTTTAATTTACAGCCCACAGATTCACACTTATATTCCCACTTATCACATATTGTTCCTTTATAGCTATACTTGCATACTTTATAGTTACACTATAATTACCAAAAAGTTACGCTGTAAATTAGTTTTACTTACGCAGTACTTTCTGGGCTGTAATCTAAAAGCATTACCAAATAATCAACTGGATTCAAGGAGTTTTGTGGTCGAAATTGAAAAAAGTAACAAATCCTTCCCTCCCGAGTCAACTTGATCCCCATAGGAATTAATGGAATGTGAGAAATGATTCAGCACACAAAGAAAAACCTAAAATGCTCAAAATTAAAACTAAAAAGGCTAAAACTTAAACTAAAACTAAAAATCTTTTTTTTAATAATATCTACATGAAACAAACTGGATCCAGCGGAACAGTTAATTTGCTCCATATAGAGCTATAAGGCAATGAAAATATTCAGTATTAGTATAATACAGGCAATGAAAGCCATTAATGATGTTACGGATGAACTGGCACAGTCACATTTTACTATTAATAAGAGTCGGACTTATGCTTTGAACTTGAAGTAATTAAGCAATTTACATTCAATTTGAGTTCAGTGCAGGTCTCTCAACTTCAGTAACCCTTTATTTGAGGTTATGAAAAGAGATTCAAAACTCAACTCAAATTTTTTTCATTTTCTGGCTTGTAATGCAATAATAAGCATTCAGAGAGACTTTGACTCTCATGCTCACTGTCTCTGCTCCCATTTCAACTTCAATCTCTCAGCTCTCAGTGCTGAGACGGAGACTGTTTTCCATCGCTTTACTCATTGTGAAAAACTAAGACCATGATGTTTCCATGGTATATTTCAAAGTACCATAGTATAAACATCTAACAGTGGTGTAAAGTATTTGACTGAATGTAATTAGTTACTGTATTTAAGTAAGTATCTTTTCCGCTACTTTGTAGTTTTACTGAGTATCAAAGATATTAATAACTTTTACTCTCTACTTGATTACATTTTTAAGTATATGTGACCCGTGCTGGGAAAAAATGAGTCACAATGATTTAGTCATTTTCACATTCTCTATTAAAAAAATTATGTATGATAGGTTGAATCAGACAAAAATCATGACAGGGCTATACCTGTTTGAAGTTAGGGCTATATTTGACAAGCCAGACCCACATGAAGATGTTGGGTCTGGGAACTCACCATTGGCAGGGCTCAATCCGAGGGGTGGGATAAACGGTTGTCCTTCAAATTCCCTCTGCACGCAATAGGATAGCGCTACAACCAACCAGAGCAACGAAGACGGTGAAGCCGAGGTAGTTAATATTCTTTTTTAAGAATGACTTCAGTGCTGTTCCTTGTTCTTTTCTTGTGCTTAACTCCAAGTCTTCCAGAGCCAAAGCCAATTCGAAAAACTGCTGTTCGCTAGCTTCTTTGTTTTTAAGTAGCACGAGGAACCGCCGCAAATCTGCCGCCATTAGGTTAAGCCCGCCCACCAACTCTATACACGATGTGATTGGCCTGATCAGAGTTTGGTTTTTCCAGCCCGCAAGCCAACGGAGAGTTGCTAGACACCCTGGCTGCAAATTAGATTTTCTGCCGCTAGGGTGCGTCTAGATTTCTAGGCTGCTATAAGGTCATCTAGTATCATGAAATATCATGTTATAATATTTTTTTCTACAAGAGTTCAGAAGAGACACCCAATGTGAGATATTCTGAGATTAATTAAAAGGGTTATGCATGAAATGTTAAGCTGAAAGAATGTGAAGAATGCTTAAATTATTTATTTATTATTTATTGATAAAATGTAATAATTTAAAGGTAAATAAAATAAAGTAACAACAAATCTCCCAAAAGTTGCATTAAATATAGAAAAATATTATCAAAATGAAATGAAAAAGTATAATTTTGGGTAATTTTGACCCACAAGGGTAGGATTTGTTACAAAGTGCGAGAAGGGATGAGTGCTTGACGAGGTGACTACATGTGCACGCTACACGTTACTCCATGTACTTACTATAGTAATAACAGTAAATAATCGCAAGTAACTAACCCTAAACCAAACCCTAACCCTATAGTAAGTGCATGTAGTTAAATAATATTACTCTGCACCTATTTGAGTAAGTACAATGTCACCTTAAAATAAAGTGTAACCAAATATTATATGACACTTTATTCACAATTATTAAATCCACATCTGTAACTTGTGGTTCTTACAATCATGATACCTCAATTGCAAGGTTTGTTGAGAATCAACAACACCCTAATAACCACCTAAAACCCTAGCAACCAATTACAATGCCACAGCATCCACATAGCAATTATTCAGGACATCCTTGAAACCGCCCCGAACACACTTGCAACAACCAAGAATACCCTAGCAACCATTCGGAACTAGAACACCCATCATATTGGAGAGTTGTGTATGCACCACTTCATTGTTGAGGATCATTAAAGAGCCACGGACAGTGAAACAGCTTCAAAGCCAAGTGAGTATTATCATTACAGACTAGAGGGATTTTGCTATGATAAGAGACTATCTCTATACAGATTGATCTTACAGTCAGTTCCACTCGCAGACTATTAGTCAGAGATACTGTGACTTTTAACCAAAGGAGACACGCTATTAATGAAAGCAGCACTACCACAGCTCTCAGTCTCTGTTCTCTTTCTCTCTCTGTCTCATGTGAAAGTGCCTTTCAAACACCCTCTGGAAAATTACAGTCCTCTTCTGGATATCTCAGCAATGATGTCCAAACACTCCACCTCACCGACTACAACCACAAGAACACAGCAAAACAGAACATATTTTATATATTATAAAATAGCACCTCTACTTTTGGTCTTGTGGAATCAGATACCAGCAGAAACGGAACTGTTTGATTCGCTTTTAATTTGTCACTGGTGACCAAACAATCCCAAATCCAATCTCCTCCAGTATAGCTCTTCATTTGAGGTCATGTACCAGCATAACAATAATTTCATGCGCTCACCTGTACTGTTTACGTGTGTCGCATCGGCCTGCGCTTGTTTCTCGGATCTTAGTGGCCAGAACTCGTCGTGATATTTACAAACAGAATGAAATTCAGCTGCAAGAAAGAAAGAAAAAGAAAACCATGATTGATTCATAATTGTATTGTTTTGTAATTCATTGAACTAAAAGTTGAATCTACAGATAATTTAATAATGAATAATAAAATAAAAATTTGATGATGAATATATATAATAAAAATGTCTAAATGTAAAGACATATAAAAAAATTAAATAAAAAATATATATAGAAAAATTAAACAACGATTAATTCATAATTGTATGGTTTCATAATTAATTTGACTAAAGGTCAATATTGTTTGATGATGAATATTATGTAAGTGTGAATAAACATACATGTATATATATTTAAAAAATAGGTTTGAAATTTTGGTATTTTGTTTCCAAGAACATCATCATTTTATGAAAACAATTGAACAAAGGCATCAGTAAACTATTATAGAACATTTATTAATACACGTTTGAGTGATTCTGAGGAAGTAAAGTTAATGAGAAAAAATCTAATTGGCTGTAAACATTCGTGTTCAAAATTATTCAACCCCAAAAGTCAAATCTGGTGCAGAATCTTTTACTCTATAACCTCCAGTAAACGCTGTCTGTAAGTGCGTAGAAGCTTCTGTCACCTCTCTACTGCAATCTCGGCCCATTCCTCGCTTGTAAAAGCTTCCAGATCACTGATAATCTTTGGTTGTCACACTACCACTGCTTTCATCAAATTCCATCAAATGTTTTGACTGAGATTTAGATATGAAGACAGTACAAGCCACTTAAGAACGTTCTACAACTGATCCCTGAACAAAGCTTCAGTAGATCTGGATGTATACTTTGGGATGGCTGTCCTTCAGGAAAGTCCATTGATCATCAAGCTTCAAATCTCTGCACCAAAGGCATCGCCATCTTTGCCAAAATGGCTTGATACTTCAAAGTCAAAGTCAAAATTTCCACTTCCTGCGACAGCAAAGCACCCCCATAACAAGACTAGACCGCCTTCGTGTTTGACCTTGGAGATGGTGTTCTTCTGCTCATACGCTTTGCCTTTTTTGCACCAGACATACTGCTGGTTCATGGGTCCAAAAAGTTCCAATGTGGCCATATCACTCCATAAAATATTCTTCCAGAACTCCACAAGCCTATCCAAATGAATTTTAGCATATTCAAGTTGGCCTTTTATGTTCTTCTTGGTCAAGAATGGCATTTGGCAAGATGTCCCAACATGAAGGCCATGCTTGTCTAGTGTTCTTCGTATACCCTGCATCGAAATGTTTTTTTCCTCCTTTCATCAGGCCATCTTGCAAGTCTTTGGCAGTAAATTGAGGGTTTTTCTCAGTTGCTCTGATCAAACATTAGATTCCCTTAATGATATTGTGCTTTTTCCTCTCAAAACCCTCAGTGGTTTCAACAAATTTTAAACTCATGAATAAGGCTGCCAGCTGTGTCTCTAGAAACTTTCAGTGTTTTGGAAATCTTTCTTGTAGCCATAGACTTCTAATGAGTAGGGATGCATCCTTCATATCTCAATACAAAGTCAATGGAAAGCGTTGGTTTGTGCCCCCTCCCTCCCGGTGTGGGCGTGGCCTAAATGTGCTGTCTCTATACCATACAAATAAGTGACTTAAAAACAGCAGTGTTGAATAAGTGTTGAATAATTATGAAATAGCTGTATTACAAAAAAATCCTGTAGCTCAAAAGCATTACATTATATATTGACATTATACTGTTATAGATACAATTTAAGAAAACTCTGTATCTTTAGAAAACCTACATTTGTAAATGATTACAGTCTCCGGGGTTGAACAATTTTGATTGCAACTGTATATATATAATTTTATTTTGAACAATTTAAATAAACAGAGCGACTGGGAGGAATAGATAAACTGAGACATGATATGTGAAGAAAAATCAAAAGAATATTTTTATATATATATTCTGTGAAAAGAATATTTTTATTGCCTGTCATTTCCAATCAAGCTGCAATTTGGTCTAATTATGCTGTAAATATTATTTAAGTTTTTTTTTTCACTGCTATGAAATTACAATTAATAATTAGCTAATTTCCACTCAAATTGCTATTGAACACAAAACATTAATTGAGATGTGGCGGAAATGTCATGATGTTTCAGGGGGAAATGACAGAATTCTCCAGTTGGACAGTTTTTATAAACTAGCCAGAGTGAGAAAGTTTAACAAGCTGAACACACTAAAAAGCTTGCTTCATTCTGCTTTTATTTTTCCACATGGGAATTATTCCACAATGTGTGATGAGCTTCTGTCGATCTGAGCCGTGAACGTTTCAACAGGTTTAAAGTGTTTTTCATATTCCACGCTACTGGACGTCGTAATCAATGCACCATAGAAATTGTTAGTCATGAGTGCTTTGTGCACAAATTCATCCATGTGAGTTAAATCCTAATTTGTATGTTTTGCTGACAGGCAGCAAGGACAAAAATAAATTTGCATTCTGTCACATAATTACAGCTCTCCTGTTGTGCGACGGTCCAGACGTTCTTAAAATCGGGGCTCCATTACAGCAGAAAGCGCTTATGCTCGGCAAAAGCCAATAATTAAAAGCATAATGTCTCTGTCTGCTCATCTAGCAGATAAATATATGCATGGAACCACTAACTGGTCAATCACATTCAGTCACAGCACGTCAACAAACGACAGTATGCCGCAATCCAAATCGACCCTTTGACACGCTGGCTTACAGGATTTGACAATCTCTTTTAGAGTGCATCGTGTTCAGTGTACGGGTTGAATTCGGGTTAATAGGAAGACAGCTGTCTGATGGTGTTGTTCTTAACAGCTGCTTTGATTGCACTTTCACCAATATGGAGCAATTTGGTGTCCCATGAGGCACCTAATCAGTAACGAGAACTGTTAGATATGTTAGATTGACTCTTATTCAGCATACAATTAATTAAGTCCTCAAATGTCTCCGTCCCACAACCCCGAAAATTATTATTTTGGCCTGTTGGCCTGGCCTATTTAAGTTATTTTGGCCTGTCTCATTACAGTAATCTTGATCTTCTTGACTGAATCCATGAGTTAAAAACTTTTGAATTTGTTTACATCCGCTCATTTCATTGTAGTAAAATACTTTTGAATTAACTAATTTTGAATGACCAAAAAAGTGATATTTAGATGTTTCCGACATTTTGTGCGCTTTCTTTTTTACTTCTCACTATTATACAAAATGCAACTTTCCTTAAACCTCATTACTCCCTTACACTCCTCCTCCTTCCTTCACGGGTCAAAATGACCCGCATATAACGCATGCATATAATGTCAACAACACGAACATATAGTGAATCGAAAGTTATCCAGGGAGTGTGTGTGTGTGTGTGCTCAAGATTCTTTAGCTCGCCACTGCACGCCTTCACGAGTTTGGCTATTTTCGGAAAGAATCGGTACAGCGTATCCATCTTTATAAATATTATAAAACTAAAGACTCTTCGGACATATGAAGGATGCAACCCTACTCTATAGGTACTCAAGATTAACATGAGATTGGCAGAAACTGTGTGTGTTATGCTAATAAAATATAGAAGTATATGAAAATATAACAATAAAAGCTATTTCAAAATATTAATGAATACTACAATAGTACATAAATAATACTACAGTAACACTGAATGTGTCTAACAAATATTTTCTGTTTATTAGTAAACCACCAACCAACTCACCCCTATTGCTGTCAGTATAGGAACTTGGTATATCCATTTAATATTGCCAGCGCCAACTCCCAACACCTTAGAAAAACAAAAAAACAAAAGAGTAATATTAGTTGATATGATATATATAGAACAGCTTGTGTGTGTGTGTGTGTGTGTCTGTATGTGTGTGACTTTTTACATTACAGAGAAGGCTGGAAAATGTCCGGAAAGCTTACCTTACATCTGCCAGTGTTGCCCTGACGACAGCCCAGGTTGATACGAAGAGAGCCGGAACACCTGCAGTCGCACAAATTAGAAAAGGACAAGATTTATCAACTTTAATGCAGCATACAAGCACAGAAGCATGCCCAACACTTGCCACAGACTCACCGGAACAACACAATTTTCAGTTTGTTTTGTTTTTTTAACTGTTCAGATCCTACAATTTAAAAGCCTCCTGAAAGTCTTCTTGACCCTCTGGATGATAAATGAAATGTGTCTCCCTTACCTGCCTTTTGGTCAAACAAACACTATATATATTATATATATATATACACACACTCACCTAAAGGATTCATTAATGCAATTATCTAATCAACCAATCACATGGCAGTTGCTTCAATGCATTTAGGGGTGTGGTCCTGGTCAAGACAATCTCCTGAACTCCAAACTGAATGTCAGAATGGGAAAGAAAGGTGATTTAAGCAATTTTGAGCGTGGCATGGTTGTTGGTGCCAGACGGGCCGGTCTGAGTATTTCACAATCTGCTCAGTTACTGGGATTTTCACGCACAACCATTTCTAGGGTTTACAAAGATTCAAGATTCAAGAGTTTTATTTGTCACATACACAGTTAAATACAGAATATACAACCGGCAGTGAAATGTAAACAGGTCCGCTCCATGGACAGTGCAAATTCACAGTTAAAAACACGAGGAAGAAGAAAGTATAATAGAAATAGAATAAAAAGTACTATATATATATATATATATATATATATATATATATATATATATATATATATATATATATCTGTAGAATTATAAATAATCAAGTCAAGTAGAAAAAGTTTAAAAAAATAAAGAAGTGGAATAAAATAAGTGGAGTAAACTGTGCAGTGAGTAAACTGTAGACTTATAAATATGTGGTTAACAAATGTATAAAGAGTATAATGTGCTAACAGGTTTATAACAGGTTGTTACACAGTAACAACGAGAACAGAACAGAAAGTGCAGTGCAATGTCAGTATGTCGATGTTTATCCTGAAGTGAAGTCACGTGATGTTAAGTGACTGAGTTCAGGAGTCTGATGGCCTGGGGGAAGAAGCTCCTCCTGAGTCTCTCAGTTTTGGCCATCAGGCTTCGGAAGCGTTTACCAGATGGCAGCAGCGTGAAATGAGGGTTTGCAGGGTAATTAGAGTCCTTGATGATCTTAGTAGCTCTACCTTTGCAGTGTTTGGTGTAGACGTCCTGCAGAGAACGACCTCAGCTGACCCTGAGATACGCTCGGATAAGCGCACGACTCTTTGCAAGGCTTTGCAGTCATGACTGGTGCTATTCCCATACCACGCTGTGATGCACTGAGTTAATACACTTTCTATCGCCCCTAAATAGAACGTTTTCAGGATAGCTGGTGAAACCCTGAATTTCCTCAGCTGGCGCAGCTGGTACAGTCTTTGCCTGGCTTTTTCACCTGTGTCTGAATGTGAGAAGTCCAGGTCAGGTCCTCGGAGATGTTTACACCCAGGTACTTGAAGCTGCTCACTCTCTCTACTGGTGACCCGCTGATCATGAGGGGGGAGTATGTCCGTTGCTGTCTCTTCCTGAAGTCCACAATCATTTCTTTGGTCTTGCCAACATTCAGAGAGAGACAGTTGTCCTGGCACCATGATGTTAGATGCTCCACCTCGTCCAAGTATGCCATCTCATTGTTGTTGGAAATGAGGCCCAGGACAACAGTATCATCAGCAAATTTGATGATAGAGGTGGAGCTGTGTGTGGACAAACAGTCATGTGTGTAGAGAGAGTAGAGCAGGGGACTCAGGACACAGCCCTGTGGAGCTCCCACACTCAGGGTGATGGAGGTGGAGGTGGACTGGCCTATTCTCTGTGGGAAACGCGCTATCCCCGCGCGTTTCCCGCGGTGTTTCTTGATTCTTCGCCGTCGACTCTGGCCATTGTTCAATTCGGCATTCCGAAGGATCTCAGATGGCCACAGAGGATCGGCGAAAGTGTCCTGAAACAGTCCAGTGTAGAGGTAACCAATGTCCAAAAGAGTTTTGCTGTCATAGCAGATCAATGCAGTTGATACGTTTGTAAAAATTGAGAGCAAAAGAAAGTAAAATAGTAAATAAAAGCA
This sequence comes from Paracanthobrama guichenoti, assembly GCA_018749465.1. Classification (NCBI taxonomy): domain Eukaryota; kingdom Metazoa; phylum Chordata; class Actinopteri; order Cypriniformes; family Gobionidae; genus Paracanthobrama; species Paracanthobrama guichenoti. The sequence goes on from CM031964.1 coordinate 899,328, forward strand.
CAGTCTTCGCGGAGCGACCTGAACGGCGACCGAACACAGCGGCGCCATCAGGTGACAGGTGACAAAGAATGGTGTGAAAAGGGAAAAACATCCAGTATGCGGCAGTCCTTTGGGCGAAAATGCCTTGTTGATGCTAGAGGTCAGAGGAGAATGGGCTGACTGATTCAAGCTGATAGAAGAGCAACTTTGACTAAAATAACCACTCGTTACAACCGAGGTATGCAGCAAAGCATTTGTGAAGCCACAACACGCACAACCTTGAGGCGGATGGGCTACAACAGCAGAAGTTCCCACCGGGTACCACTCATCTCCACTACAAATAGGAAAAAGAGGCTTCAATTTGCACGAGCTCACCAAAATTGGACAGTTGAAAACTCGATTTCTGTTGAGACATTCAGATGGTAGAGTCAGAATTGGCGTAAACAGAATGAGAACATGGATCCATCATGCCTTGTTACCACTGTGCAGGCTGGTGGTGGTGGTGTAATGGTGTGGGGGATGTTTTCTTGGCACACTTTAGGCCCCTTAGTGACAATTGGGCATCGTTTAAATGCCACAGCCTACCTGAGCATTGTTTCTGACCATGTCCATCCCTTTATGACCACCATGTACCCATTCTCTGATGGCTACTTCCAGCAGGATAATGCACCATTCACTGTACTAAAATGGCCCCCACAGTCACCAGATCTCAACCCAATAGAGCATCTTTGGGATGTGGTGGAACGGGAGCTTCGTGCCCTGGATGTGCATCCCACAAATCTCCATCAACTGCCAGATGCTATCCTATCAATATGGGCCAACATTTCTAAAGAATGCTTTCAGCACCTTGTTGAATCAATGCCACGTAGAATTAAGGCAGTTCTGAAGGCAAAAGGGGGTCAAACACAGTATTAGTATGGTGTTCCTAATAATCCTTTAGATGAGTGTATATATAATTTTCACGAAAATGTATGTATTTATTTAGTTATTTACAGTTGACATTTACAGTATTTTAATATTGAAAAAATTACACTTCAACTTTCATATGTTAATAGTCTAATAATATGCTGAGAGTAAAAGGCCCAGCGGCCATTGATTTATGATGATGTGTCTCTCTAAATACAGAGTTTATTAATTATGAAAAAGCCAAAACTAGACCTCAGCAAACAAGTTGCAGCAATGTCTTTTTGATCAGATGTTTCAGAGTGCTTGAGTATGAAACTGTAGTCCTCATTAGGTGGTTACTCTACGGCAAGCACATCGATGCCAGGAACATTAATTATGCATTATTGATTATGATGACACATTAATGAGTTAAGAACATCGATACGTTGCTTAAGTAATGCACATTATTGTTGACTTTCAAGTGGCTGATCCTGTGCTCTGTGTCATTGTTAATCTGTAAGTAGAACAAACATGTTTGGGTTTTGACTGTCATTCGGCTTTCAACAAAGTGTCGGCAGGAACCTTCCCAGAAGTATTTGCACTTCAAAGATGTCTGCTCGGCTTGCCTGGCGAGTTATATGTATCAAACATAAAGTATGAATAACTAAGGCTTTAAATAAGTGTTTCCGCCTCAAAGGACAGCAAAACGATTCGACTGAGATTCTTGGAAGCAGATATAAACAGAAGCCTCACATGAGAATGATCATAACAAGCTGTGAAATTGGTTAGGTTACGTCTGGGCAGGGCAAAGAAAACAAGGTTTAAAAACAAAATCAACCAAAACAAAATCAAAACAAAATCAACCACTGATTGATCTTAACATGCACACTTACCCCACCCTATGAGGGTGAAACCCCAGAGATATTTGGAGTCGGAGAAGAATGCCATGAAAATGAGACTGTGAAGGTATAGGCCCTCCACTAGGATCCAGTAGTAGTTGGTTGCCAGGAAATAAATGAAGAATAGGACTGTGATCTTGCAGCCAAACTGAAAATACAAACAACATTGGTTTCAGCCAATCAGAAACCTGCAATCAACCAATCACAGCTCATTGTTATGCTGCCTATAAGTCGGACTGACCGTATTTACGAGATGAGTGTGCATAAATAGCAGCACAATGCCATATTAAACAGTGGGAAACTCTGGATTTTCAGAGTTAAAGATTTTTCCCACCATAACCAATGTTTTTTTTTTTTTTTTTTTAAAACATTGGTTATGGTGGAAAAATACTGGGACCAAAATTAATTGTACAGTATATTGAGTCGTGACCAACCGTTTTTTCAATTCTTGGCCCAAACGGACATGGTTGTTATGAATTATCATTGTAAAGGTGCGGCCAGATTAGCGAAATTTCTGTGAAATTTTGCGAACAAAATAATTAGCAACTTAAGAAGCACAGCTCACAAAGAAGTCACTTTCGACCATGCAAAACTTTTGTGGGAAAATCTTTTCCTCCTCACGCAAAATTCCAGATTGTGTGATTGCCAACAGAACTAATTATCTGTACAAATAATTAGCATTGTGTGTACTGCTGATAAAAATAGCAATAAAATTCGCCAGAAAACACTGCTCATTTAGCTGCGTTTATGAGGCGACAGGCTTGTGAGACTACATTTACACTTCCCTAGAAACTACATTTCCCATCTTTCCCTGTGGCTGCACAGGAATGATAAAATGCACAGATGCAACATTAATTCTACACTTAATTCTACACGTTTTTTTTTCACACGACTGGCTGGCGTATCCAATTGCTTTCAATGGGAGTGCCGCGTTTTTAGCCATGAGTGCAATGAGGCGCTGAGTGTCTATTTCACGCTCAAGTGCTGAGCACTCTGCTTTTTTTTACCAGTCTTTGAGCTCAGTGTAACTTTGAGCTCAGCGTAACTCAGCATTCATCACTGTCACTTTTCACCCAGCCATCCAATCACAGTGGAGGAGGGGCAGGACAAATACAACACCGACCAACCGCCACATTCTGCTTGTACAACGTCAAGAGATGAAAACAATGAACAATAATAACGGACCAAAATTATTTAAAACAAGAGCCAGAGCAAATACTTTACACTGTATCTGCTTTTTTATATAGAAACAATACAGAAACCAACTATCTGTGAAATAAGATACTAGTAACACTTTCGCGGATATTCCAGATCATAGCAAGCAAAGCCATAGCAAGCACCCACAGCTAGATGTTTTCTGCAGAGCTGAACATTTTCAACTGGCTAAAAACACTTTGATGGACATGCGGCCTTAGTCTTGAAAGCCTCCTACCTTTAACTTGAATTGAATAGGAGAAAGGAATGTGCATTTAAATCAATTTAAATTCACTTCACTTCTGAACTCATATGGAAAATTCCAGAAACACTTAAAGGCAGCATTAGTCACTAATGCAGTTTAAATAGAGCAGTTTATTGGTGAAGACCACGCATTCATGAATGAATGGCCAAATAGCGCTCAACCAACATCAATGCAGAGAAAAGTTAATTTAAGTTATGTTAACACAAGTTAATTAAAGTAATTGCAGCAAAAATTAGTTCAACTCATCTCAACAAAAATGTAATTAAACTTGGTCTGGTTCATCAACCTAGATTGCCCATTCATTGCACTCACATACTGAGTCTTGTCAAGAGGCGAAATGGAGACGGTGCTGATGTTGTCCATTAGCATGGTGTCGTACTCCTGTAGCACACCATTAGCGTACACCACTCTATCTTTCACGAAAATGCTGGCCGCACGCAGCATGAAAGACACAAATAGATGCATATGGATGTAGTTTCTGGTGCAGTGAAGACGCCTGGGACACAAAAAGAGAAAATGTATGCTAATCACAGGAAATCCGGTTAGTTTTGTTCTTTTCCTAAGGAGCCTCTAAAAGGACATGGTGCTTGGAAAAAAAATAGGCAGCGGCTATTTGCACTAAGTACAAATAGCGATAGATGCTATTTAAACCAAGTGTAAACATTTCGGTGAGCTAATGTAAAGTTTCGCAGGTGAGCACAAATTTTCTCAGGGAAATGCAAAAATTTTACGGGGGCGAACGCAAAGTTCCTTGGGAGAACGCGAATATTTCACGAGCGAACGCCAAGTTCCATGGAGGAACGCAAACATTTCACGAGCGAACGCCAAGTTTCATGGGGGAACGCAAACATTCCACGAGCGAACGCCAAGTTCCATGGGGGAACGCAAACATTTTGTGAGCAAATGCAAAGTTTCCCGGGGGGACACAAACATTTCGCGAGCGAATGCAAAGTTTCTCAGGGGAACACAAACATTTGGCAAGCAAACACAAGGTTCCTCGGGGGAACGCAAACATTTCACGAGCGAACGCCAAGTTCCATGGGGGAACACAAACATTTCACGAGCGAACGCCAAGTTTCATGGGGGAACGCAAACATTCCACGAGCGAACGCCAAGTTCCATGGGGGAACGCAAACATTTCACGAGCGAACGCCAAGTTCCATGGGGGAACGCAAACATTTCACGTGAGCGAACGCAAAGTTTCTCAGGGGAATACAAACATTTGGCAAGCAAACACAAGGTTCCTCGGGGGAACGCAAACATTTCAAGCGAACAAGTTCCATGGGGAACGCAAACATTTCACGAGCGAACGCCAAGTTTCATGGGGAACGCAAATTCCACTTCAGCGAACGCCAAGTTTCATGGGGGGAACGCAAACATTCCAAGCGAACGCCAAGTTTCATGGGGAACGCAAACATTTCCACGAGCGAACGCCAAGTTTCAACGCAAACATTCCATGAGCGATCGCCAAGTTCCATGAAACGCAAACATTCCATGAAGCCAACGCCAAGTTTCATGAACGCCAAACATTTCACCAAACATTTCACGCGCCAAGTTTCATGGGGAACGCAAACATTTTGCATGTTTCTGGGGGAACGCAAACATTTGAACGCCAAAGTTTCATGGAATGCAAACATTCCACGCAGTGAACGCCAAGTTTCATGAACGCATTTTGTGAGTGAATGCAAAGTTTCTTGGGGAAGTTTCATGGGGGAACGCAAACATTTTGTGAGTGAGCGATGCAAGTTTCATGGGGAACACAAACATTTTGCAAGTTTTTCACGAGCTAACGCAAAGTTTCATGGGGAACACAAGCATTTTGTGAGTGAATGCAAAGTTTCTTGGGGGAACGCAAACATTTCACGAGTGAACGCCAAGTTTCATGAGGGAACGCAAACATTCCACGAGCGAACGCCAAGTTTCATGGGGGAACACAAGCATTTTGTGAGGTTTCTTGGGGAACGCAAACATTTCACGAGCGAACGCCAAGTTTCATGGGGAATACAAACATTTCACGAGCTTAAGCGCGCAAGTTTCATGGGGAACACAAAGCATTTTGTGAGTGAATGCAAAAACATTTCACGGGGGAATGCAAACATTTCACGCCAGCCAACGTTCCATTTCATGGGGAACGCAAACATTTCACGAGCGAACGCCAAGTTTCATGGGGAACACAAGCATTTTGTGAGCTTAACGCCCAAGTTTGCAACATTTTCTACGGGAACGCAAACATTTCACGCAAGTCACGAGCGAACGCCAAGTTTCATGAGGAACGCAAAAACATTTCACGAGCGAACGCCAAGTTTCATGGGGAACACAAACATTTTTGTGAGTGAATGCAAAGTTTCATGGGGAATGCAAACATTTCAAGTTTCAAGTTTCATGGGGAACGCAAACATTCCACGAGCGAACGCCAAGTTTCATGGGGGGGGAACGCAAACATTTCATTGAGCGAAACGCCAAGCAAACATTTCATGGGGCCAAGTTTCATGGGGGAACAAAACACTCCACGGCCACGAGCGAACGCCAAGTTCCATGGGGGAACGCAAACATTTCACGAGCGAACGCCAAGTTTCATGGGGGAACGCAAACATTCCATGAGCGATCGCCAAACATTTCACGAGTGAACGCCAAGTTTCATGGGGGAACGCAAACATTTTGCAAGCAAACACAAGGTTCCTTAGGGGAACGCAAACATTCCACGAGTGAACGCCAAGTTTCATGGGGGAATGCAAACATTCCACGAGTGAACGCCAAGTTTCATGGGGGAACGCAAGCATTTTGTGAGTGAATGCAAAGTTTCTCGGGAACACAAACATTTTGCAAGCAAACACAAGGTTCCTCTGGGGAACGCAAACATTTCACAAGCGATTGCAAAGTTCCTCTGGGGAACGCAAACATTTCCCGAGCGAACCCAAAGTTTCTAGGGGGAATGCAAACATTTCACGAGTGAACGCCAAGTTTCATGAGGGAACGCAAACATTCCACGAGCGAACGCCAAGTTTCATGGGGGAACACAAGCATTTTGTGAGTGAATGCAAAGTTTCTTGGGGGAACGCAAACATTTCACGAGTGAACGCCAAGTTTCATGAGGGAACGCAAACATTCCACGAGCGAACGCCAAGTTTCATGGGGGAAGCATTTTGTGAGCATTTTGTGAGCGAAACATTTCACGAGCAACGCCAGTTTTCATGGGGGAACGCAAACATTTCACGAGCGAATGCAAAGTTTCATGGGGAATGAAGCATTTTGTGAGCGAACCCAAAGTTTCTTGGGAATGCGCTTTCACGAGTGAACGCCAAGTTTCATGGGGGAACACAAGCATTTTGTGAGCGAATGCAAAGTTTCATGGGGGAATGCAAGCATTTTGTGAGCGAATGCAAAGTTTCTTGGGGGAACGCAAACATTTCACGAGCGAACGCCAAGTTTCATGGGGGAACACAAGCATTTTGTGAGCGAATTTCATGGGGAAGTTTCATGGGGAAGTTTCAAGCATTTCACGAGCGAACGCCAAGTTTCATGAGGGAACACAAACATTTTGTGAGCGAACGCCAAGTTTCATGGGGGAACACAAGCATTTTGTGAGCGAATGCAAAGTTTCTTGGGGGAACGCAAACATTTCACCAAACATTTTCATGAGGGAACGCAAACATTCCACGAGCGAACGCCAAGTTTCATGGGGGAACACAAGCATTTTGTGAGCGAATGCAAAGTTTCATGGGGAATGCAAGCATTTTGTGAGCGAATGCAAAGTTTCATGAGGAACGCAAACATTTTGAGCGAATGCAAAGTTTCATGGGGAACATGCAAGCATTTGTGAGCGAAAGTTTCATGGGGAACACAAGCATTTTGTGAGCGAATGCAAACACAAGTTTTGTGAGCGAATGCAAAGTTTCTTGGGGGAACGCAAACATTTCACGAGCGAACGCCAAGTTTCATGGGGGAACACAAGCATTTTGTGAGCGAATGCAAAGTTTCATGGGGGAATGCAAGCATTTTGCAAGGGAACGCAAGGTTTTTCGGGGGAGAACGCAAACATTTCACAAGCAAATGCAAAGTTTCTCAGGGGAATGTGAACATTTTGCAAGCAAACGCAAAGGTTCATGGGGGAACGCAAAACATTTGCGAGAGAACGCAAAAGCATCGACAAATAATGTTTCTTCCCATCTCATATTTTTTTATGGGCTCCTTATTTCCCCCCAAACTGGCATGGATAAATGTTATTTCTGCCACATCTCATTCATTCTGTGGTGGAAAGGATGGTTGTGGAAATAATGCTAATAATTAGCTTTTTGCTAATGCTAATTTCATAGTTATAATTACATGTATCCTAAATACACTTACTTAAATAATATGTTCTTTTTTTACATAATTACACCCAATACAATTACAAAATATGTAAAAGTGATATTTAACTTGACTTTCCTTTGTTTTCTTTACATAATGGATGTCTCACATTTCATCTCAACTGCTTAATTGACATGATTGCAACCAAGTTAACTAACTTTTGAAAAAACTTTATGACTTGCAAAATTGTTTGTTGTGGCAGAAATAACAACTAAAAGACAGTCTCACAAAAGTATTTTTTTTAAAACTGATAAAAACTACACAATAAATTGAATAGTGAATATTTTATCTATTTTATTTATTTATATTATCAATTGAATAATTCATATTTTATGATGATCTGGGTCTATAGCAATACTATCCTAAGCATAAAAGACATTTGAAAAAAAGTAAAAATAAATGATGGATGCATGGTAAAAACATTTCCAAGACAGTTTTGAGTTGACCTTCATGTCAATTTTATTTTAGAATCACTAATTTTTGTTAATATTTTAAAGTTTTAGTTTTAATTTTAGTTAAAGTTTCAGTCATTTTGCTGTGTGTTTTTGTAATTTGTATTAGGTTAAAAATATGTCTATATAGTTTATATTAAGTTTTAGTTTATAGTTTTAGTTATTTTAGTACTTAAACTTGTTTTCAAATATTTGCCAAGGAAGCATTTCTCATTTTTGTTTAGTTTTAAGTTGAAGATTTGCATTATATTTTAGTTAATGTCTAGTTTATTTCAAGTAATGCTTTTATGGTTTTAGTTTTACTATTAGTAAACAATAAAAATAACCCTGCTTCATATAATGATTTGTTAAAATTAAAAATAAAATTGTGCCTATAGTTAATAAATGTGGACTCAATAAAAACCCTTCCATGGAGCCTTTCAAATTGAAAAAGCGGAGTACAAGTTGTTCAGTTATAGCAGAAACTCACTGGGGAACTCTTCAGCTAATTTAATGTCTGAAGGTCTTTTGAGATGAAGACTGAGACTGTCTGAATCGTCCCACTTGAAGTACTTGCTTGATTGCTGTGCAACATCATAATGAACATGGAGTTATTAGTGTTTCTTTAACTTGCCAGGTGGGATCAAAATCTGCTGGGTATGAAAATGTGACCGATGTTCAATTACCGAAAGTATCCAATGATGAAAATGGCGACCAGCAGTGAGCTGAAGGACACAGCGTAGCCGACTGTGTACATGATGTGCAGCCGCTCGAAGAAGTCCCTCTGGAAACACAACACTTGAGTCATCAAGTAATCTCAACGAACGAAACTTAATTTTTTTTTTTTGCTAGACATTCTAAACATTTCCTAAGACTTTTGACTTGACAAAACTAGTGGCATTTGAATCTGTATAAGCAGCTTTATGTCTTGCAATAAGACTTTGTCTCATAACGCACAAACCTAACTACATCTCATTGGAGTATTATAATAAAAAAGTGACTTTTGAATGATTTTGAAACTTGTCAGTAAGACACCCCAACCTCTTCCAAGCCTGTTTAATTGGACTTACTTTGTCCTTTTCAATGCCTGGAGCCAAGAACCGCAGACAGTCTGAATAATTGACCCAAGTTCTGTTCTCCACTGATACCCACGACCCATTCAAGTTGCACTGACGGTATGCAAATCCTAAGAAAAACAAGATACAGAACAATTTGACAAGATATTGTTAGATCTTGTTGAAGAAACTGGTGCAATTTGTTAAAAGACGTTTTGCTGCTATGTACCTTTGTGGTTGAAGTCGTACACATAGCTGGGACATGGCACTTTGGTGACGGTTCCTGGGGAACCTTGAGGCCAGCAAACCAATCCGTCCCATCCAGGAGAACAGACCTCATCTGCATACACAATGTGGAAACCATAATCACATTTTATGGGATGGAAATGCAATCTCAAAAAAACACTGAGACTGTGAGTAAAGATCCATCATTTCTGGTACTGGATAAGTTTAAGTTCTTTGTTCTCAACCCCAGATTCTGCGTCCCAGATAACTCAGAAAATATCCTAACAATGTTTACTCAGATTTGTCTGCAGTCAGAGATAATAACATTTCTCATCAATGTCTTCCATGTGTAGACTAATGATCTGACAGGCTAACTTTATAGTGTTATATAGTGATTGTAAACAATATCTCATATGTTTCAGTTCTTTGTTCTCTGAAGAAATGTTATTGGAAACATCTCAGACTAAAACCACGTTTCCACTGCAGGAACTTTCCCCAGCAACTAGGGTCTTTGGGGTGGTACTCTGGGAAAAAAAAAAAATCTGGGACAAATTGTAATTTTGGTGGAAAAACAGCTTTTGAAAAAGTACTACCTCGCGAGCAGGGACCCGGAACTTCAGACCCTGGTCTCTGCGGATGAAACGCACAGAGTACCACCCCAAAGCCCCTAGTTCCTGGGGAAAGTTCCTGCGGTGGAGACACAGCTAAAGTTCAAGAACTTTCATGGGTGGGACTTGGGCACTGAACATGCTGATTGGTTGAGTTCATGCAGCATTTTGATAGGTTGACTCTTATTTTTATTTTACGCATTTTATTTTAACCACCATTTTTAAAAGTCTGTTGCGGTGCAGTAAGAGTCGTTTTCTATTCGAATCAACAATGGAGTTTAAAAAATACGACTGATGTACCGACATCAAGGTTCAGGCTTTATTAATCTTATATACGAAATACAGTGAAATACTGTGTGTGTGTGTTTGATAAAGACATTTTGCGAGCCCTGTTGTGGGCATTCCACTTTCCAAACAATGCGTTTTCACGCTGAACTCACAGGGGAGACGGAGCACATTATAATATGCAAAGCTTATCCAATCCTAGCAGTGGGCGTTTACTTCCAAGTCTTCAGTGCGGCACGCCCATAAAAAACGAGCGTTACCTGAGAGAGGCTCAAAACCAGGGCAGAAAATAGCCTATTACTTATTCATTTTGATGTTTTTGAATGTAAAAACCACGTGAACGTCATAAGTTGTCTTCACACAACAGTATAAAAACATTAAAAAAAGCCAGTTCATGAACCCTTTACTTAATCAGAATTGAATTGGTAATCTATCAATACCCAGCGTAGATACTTTTACAAAGAGAAGAAATGAATTCTGCATGTGTTTCATTACAGTGCATTGCTCACTCAAACCTAACCTAATATGAAACCTAATTAAAACTGTTAAAGAGTCCATCGAGGAATGTCTTAAGTAATTTGTTTCTTTAGCAACAGATGGTAACAGGGTCAAAGTGAGACTTCACATATTTAGTATGTTTCCAACAGTACATTTAATTTTCACACATTTTCCGATATGACAACGAATGTAGCTGTACTACAAAAGATGCATCATTAAAATAAATCATGCTTCTCTGCATTTGAAAACAGATTGATTTCAGGAAAATGAAGAATAATACTTTTAAGAATAGAACATTATATATTTAAGAACAATCTTGTGTGAAAACTTCTTAACATGATTTATTATGAAAGGAATAGCCTCAAAGCACACGCTTTATCTTTCCCCGAGGCTCATTGATTCAACTCTGTTGTAAGTCTAATTGCAAGCATTCCGTCAAACATTGATCCAACCTCCGCAGAAGAGTTTGGGGAAAAGGGCAAGGTCCCTGTATGGAAGCACCACTCCAACTCGTCAATTCTCTGAAGGGAGAGGAGAGTGTCCATGGCGCTACAAGAGCCTGATGCTATTTAGAAACATTATTCAGAGTGGATGAATCAGCACAGCTCAATTCAACCTGGTGGTTTGCTGATAACAGTTGAAAGAAAGCTTTGTCTGTGCCATAAAACATCTATTTGTAGACTTCAACGGTCATTGGGGTTGAGATGTCGCAGGCACCATGTAGTCTTTCACACTCGGACATTATATATATATATATATATATATATATATATATATATATATATATATATATATATATATATATATATATATATATATATATATATATATATATACACACACACACACACACATCAAAGCCCACACATTATATTTAGACTTTGAGTATTTCAAATATTCGGAGGATGTTCCGATAGTTACCATGCCAAATGAAGGTTCAGCGAGGGCACTCGACAACTTGATGCAAATGACAATGGCTACACTCTAATTACCTCTAATAACCGATATTAGCAAATGTTGTCAAACAAAAGGAAACCACATTTTTTTTTTAGCTTTCATGTTTACCGTGCATTTGAAAAGCAGCAAAAATGTCCAAATGAAAATAAAATAATTGCAAACATAATCTTTGGACAAAAGCACATTTTTATTGTAGGTTAGGGGTAACAGTAACCAGGGGTTTTCAAACTGGGGTCCTCCAGAAGGTTCTAAGTTTTGGCAGCAATAGTAGTGCCAACTGCTTTGGATTTAAGAGGTTAAGGTTAATGATTAATCGATTAATGATTGTTAATTTAAACAATGATCGATTATGGGAATTTATGTAAACTGATATCCCTAATTGGGGCGTATATTTACCTACATTTTTACACAAACACATTGACATCAATGCATTCTCTAATAGCCAAATCTATCAGCACACCATTTTTGTCTGTTGGCTTTGAAAACATTCAGCTGTGTGAGATATGACACGGCATGTATAATCCTGTGCAGCTGAATGGAAGTGTCTCCATTCACAGGAGCTTCTGATTCAAAGTTCAGTGATTATTTTCTCATTCTGTCTTTCTCTGTGAGGATTCACATGTGCTCAAATAATCTCTTAAATTCTTAAATTGCACCTGCCTCAGCTCCCTAATTCAGAATAACACAGGTAATCAGGAACCTTTCAATTTTATCTTGGTATGCCTGGTCAGCTAACACATGGATGGACCAACACATGTAAATGAAAAAGAACATGAAAACATGAAAATTGGGAGAAAAACAATAAATGTGCGGCAGCTTCTCTAAACAGCAGGGTGACTCACAAGCCGCATACACCATTTATCTGTGACATCACAAACTCCCTTCAGATTTCATAAGGATTGTAATGGGTGTGCAGAAGTGCAGTATTTTTTCATCTGTTTTTCACATCCGAAAGCAATTACACTTTGAAAGTGTCAGAACATTTAAAGCCTTTAAAAGACTATTAAGCTTGGTATTGTATGGTATGAGGTCCTATTATGCTTCTTTGCAATGTTATCTTTCTTTAGTGCGTATAATGTGTCTATTTGAGCATGAAAAGGTCTGCAAAGTTACAAAGCACAAAGTCACTCCAAAGGGAGTTATTCTCTATATCAGTGCACACTGTTTCTGAACTCCCTGAAATGCCTGGTTGTAGTCTTCAGGATGAACACGTCAAACATACTACTCATTTTAAAAACGTCCTGCCCAAGGCGACATGCAAACAAAGGGTGAGGCCTGGTTGAGGTGCATTAGTAGTGTGTGCCCAAGAGATGAGGTTTATTCCACCCTGAATTGAACCCCCTAAGGCAGATGAAATAGTGGTTAAAATGTATTTTAACACTAATCTTCAGCAGTACAACCGCAACCTTTTGTTGTGTTCTCACCATTTTTCTAATGACTGCTTTCTGAACCACACAGTTCGGTGCAGGTCAGGTGTTATAAATGAGTTTTAATGAAATGTAAGAGAGGTTTAAATCAAAAATCTGCACAAATCTTGTGGAAAAAAATTCTCAAACTGACGCCTTAGTTAGCTTAGTTAGAAGTGTTTACAGCGCCTCAGGAAGCCTCCGAATGATGAAGCCTCAGGAAGCCTTATGATGAGGGGTTTTACATTTCCGACATGGTAGATCAGTCACAACAGACTCGGCGGTCCCAGTCTGTTGTGAATGATCTACCATGTCGGAAATGTAAAACCCCTCATTATAAGCGGCTGACCAATCAGAGCAGACTGTGCTTTTCGGAAGGCGGGTTTAAAAAAATTCTTAATCCTCATTCCTCCCTCGCACTTTGTAACAAATCCTTCCCTCGCGTTGCGGGTCAAAATGACCCGAAGCCCTAAAAATTAATTTTTTTTGTCCAGAAAAAACCTTTTTTTAATTTAATTTTAATTTTTTTATTTTACTTACCTTTAAATTACTAGATTTGATCAATAATAAATAAATAAATAATATCAGCAAATCATTCAACTTATATTAAAAATAACTCAATTTAATGCATAATATTTTTTATTTAACTTACATTGGGTGTCTTTACTGACCTCTTGTGGGAAAAAAATAGTATAACATGATATTTCATGGCCTTATAGCTCCTTATGGAGCAAATGAGCTGTTCCGCTGGGTCCTAAAGTCAGTTTTTCTTCAGTATGCATTCAGATACACATGTAAACATTATAGAATCATTTTTTTAGTGAAGTTTTTAGAATTTTTCTAAACTTTTAGGTTTTTGAACTGAAGCATTCCTTGCATTCCATTCATTCGTAATGGGGTCAAATTGATCCGCGAGGGAAGGATTTTTCTTTTTTTAAATTTCAAGTACAAAACTCCTCTAATCTAGTCAATTGTTCTGTGTATTCGTGGTTCAAGTGCGACAAAAGTCCTAGGGTCTTGTTCAGACAGAGGGTTAAAAAAAGTTGCAGCAACAATGTAAATTATAAGAAAAAGTAATGAGTTTTTTTAACATTAAATGATTGAATGATCAAAAGTGTTCATAAACAAAACTATGGACATATATGAGCCTAATCCCTTTAAAGTGAGATTTTACAAGAAAATACTATTTCAGTTTAATTCACATTTAATTTAATGTGTAACTTGTCATTTGTTTGGATTATTTGTGAAACTTACTAGCAGTTTCTGAGTGAAAATTGTTTCAATTGTTCCATTCTTGTTAAGGTGTGCATCCATTTTGGGATTCAAACCCACAACCTTTTGGTTACCAGTCCAGCTCTTTAACAACACAGAGTGTACTTGCATTTAGGTTGAAAAAATTTGACAATGTAATTTACTGTAAAAAAAAAAAAAAACAAAAAAACAAACAGTATTAAAGTAATTCGAGTCTGCTCCTTGTTATGATTGAACAAGGCCAACTTGAAAAGCAACTAAAAATCAATCAGCCAAAATCGATATCCTCGAATCTGCATCAGATTGAACACAAAAACTGTATATGCTGAGATGCATACATTCTTACATGAGTGTCCAGATAGACGGTTATGTGACTGTAAGCTAATTCAGGGTCTAAATAAAGACTCAAAGCAGAGAAACCAAAGGCATTTGAACAGAAGCAAGAGGGATTCAAGCTCAAAATCCACATGAACCAACCAAAGATCTTCTGTTGAAACGGATCTTGGATCTCTCTGGCTGAAGATTTTGACAGATAAGTCCTCTAAACAGATTTAGATGTCACATTCTGTTCCATGGATTAGGCGTCAGATGTGAATTCACATGTAATAAGCTTTTAAACTAATGAACAAATGGCATACATGTGTCCTTTTATCTCAATCCTCCCATATTTTCTATCAGTTATGCAAATTATCTTTCCTCTCAGCTACTACTGAACATCAAAACATCGTTGGTTTTAGAGTGAAAAAGGTTAAGAGGACCAAGCGTTATAGGTAAGGTCTTACCGGCAGGGTTGTGTTCTGAGATGTTCTGAAGGCACTGCAGTTTAATGTCATACAGCAGGAGAATTTGTTCCTGAGCTGTTAAGCCTTCAGGGTCCAAATGCTGCCCGAGACAAAAAAACAAAAAAAAAAACAAATTGATGGTCTGAGTGTTTGACTTAAGTATCTTGGATTTGATTAGACCTCCAGTCAGAGGATTCAGAGATGTTATGGAGTTTTAAAAGCACCAACAGACCTTCAAGCTTTATAAAAAAATGCAAAACATCATGAAAAGCATCAGAAGACATTTGCTTGAATTTAAGGGTTAAAATAGATGGAAAGGTAGCATTTGAGCATTTTCCATTTTCAAACTTTCACAATGAACCTGATAAGAAGAAAAACATTTAGATCTAAGACATTATGTTCAGTGTTGAAATATATTGTATTATATAAATGTTTTAGGCTTTAAAATAAAACGTGAGATGAGGGTGTAAAAAGCAGCAAATTGTTTGTTCATCTTACCTGTGCTTCGACTGAAGTACCAAGCAGAACTTGGACAAATATCCACAGTACTATAATCCACATAATGAAAGGCTTCACAGCGTTTCAAATACTTATACAAATTGACTATTTTCTCAGATGATGTGTTCAGTGGTTTCTCTGTGCGTAAAGCTCTGTGTGTGCCGATCCTGCATCTCCAGTGATTTTACCCAGCTCCATATTTGCACTGGAGAATGAACTCAGCATCTGCTGAAAGAAAAGTGAATTGAATACCACCACCCACAGGAGAAATACTCCTTCAGAAAAAAAAAAAAAAAAGAGAGAGATGGTGCACCTCTGCGCATCCAGTGGTGGGGTGGAACCCCCTCCTAAAATGAGTTCAAAATGTCCAAGTGAATAATTTTACACAATCCTTACTAAAGAAATTAACAGATGAATAGCCTAGATATTTTTAGAAAAATTAAGTTATTGGAATAATATTGATATAAATAAATAATGTTAACAGTAAGGCCTATTAATCAAATAAATACAGAAATGTTAAGGTAATCTGCGAATTATTGTGCGTGTACGTTTTTGTAAATCGTTTTCTAACATTTTGCCACAAAAGTTAATTTAGCATAATGCTAAATACGCTAGCGAGCGTAAGTTGTGTTCGTTGAGGATGTGCATGTTGCATAGTTGTAGTACGTAAGGCCTCGTTATCACACTAACCATAAGTAGATAAACTTTATAGGAAGACAGTGCACTCCGATTATTTAAGAACGGGAACAGTGCAACGCCCAATATGGTGAATAAGCCCCGCCTTCTAAATAAAAGAGCCAATTGTTGATTAGTAGTCATCACTTCACTGCAGCTGCTGTTAGAAGCTCCGGTTGCTATAGAAACAGTCAAGCATTCTGAAATGCACTTAATCCACCATTAACCAAGAGGAGAGAAGAAGAAGAGATGCACGCTTAGGACTGCGCATGGAAAAATGCCGTTTTTTTTTTTTTTTTTTTTTTCATGAATCAAGTGTTTGGAAACAAATTTTATGAGACATATGTTGTCAGATATCATTGGTGATTTCGGATATGAAATGTAATCGTAAGTTTGGTGAACAGTTTTGGAGAATTTGATGTTTCCCCATTCAAAGAGATAGGAGCTGCACTTGCATGCCGAGAGGTGTTTTCAAAGATGGCCGCCGAGTGAAATAACTTGTCCTAAAGGAACTTTGATAGAAGTCGATATTTATCACTTGTTAGTCAGAGTGCTCTAAAGAGACGACTGTAAACGGAACAAGTTACCAACAACAATCCGCCGCTCGAACACTTTCGTTTATAATTATTAAAGCCTTTATCAGTGCGATACTGTAACAAACGCTGACACTTTCGCTGAGGAAACTATCAGTTCCGTTAGGAAATGGACAAAACTACTGCGATTCACTTTGTTATTTATTATTATTATTATACATCAAAAATATATTAGCCTACAAAATCTTTATTGTATTCTTTAAAAGGTGTTGAAGGCTAATTGACAGTACAAAAGGCGATTAGATGATTTGGACTGCGCGAGGCGAGCCTCAAAAGAAATTCCTGGCATGAATACTGGCAAGTTGCCCCACTTAAATCACTGAATAATTTGCAACCTGATGATAGCCTAATATATCCTGATGAATAGATCGGTGTTGACAGAAATCTTCAATTGCGCTGCAGTTACGCACAAACACAGAGGACCGTTCCGCATTGAAAATGACTTTTCCTCTCCAAATCATTCGAGAATTTATCTTTCAGGAGAAAATACAGCGTAAAGTTTTGTACTCTGTACCAATTGGTCGAATCTTCTCATACTCAGGCACTGGAAACGCCAGATAACGGTGCGCAATGGCGCTTTGACGCGTGTCAAAAAGATCCCCCTCAAAGTTCCCCAGCATGAAGAAGACTCGTTCATTACTAGACGGTTGATTTGGATGAACGTGTAGTCAAGGGATCCCTGTAGTGGAAGGAGAGAGCTGGAGAAATAGCGAGCGTTTCTACTGCGAGTGGATTGAAAAAGACAAAGTCACTAATGCGTTGTAGAGATTAATTTAAAAGCTTTTTACATAAGTCTTTGCATTTTAGATTTTTAAAGCCTTTTTATCTGTTTTAACATTCAAGTCCTATTATTTATATTCACCTCGCTCTATTTGAGATGAGCCATGTCTAGTGTGGGTGTTTGTGAGCTATTTTCTGTTCATTTTGGAGGGAAACACAGTGGCATTGATATTCTTTACTCAGACATGTTTTTAATTGAAAATGGTATTTATAAGTATGTATAATATATATCTGGAAAATAGGCTGTGCTACTAGTGCATTCAGTATTTCAAACAGGTGGACAGCATCTCTTCTGTGTCTGTGTACACTGGAATTGTAATTTGAGAGCAGTTTCACTGTTTGGGACAATAATTTAACACTAACCAACCACCCTGTTTCGCTGTCTTAAACTGACATCTTATCTTCTCTTTACAACATTTTATCCCAACAGGGAATGTTCTCAGAACGTTAGCTAACGTTTTGGCAAGGTTCTCTCAAAGTTATGAATGAGAGTTCTTCTAGTAACAATGATAGAATGTGTTATCTGGTCTTCAATAATGTTCTCAAAAAGTTAGCCAAAAACTTTATTTATACATCATCCATGGAACGTTTTTCTGAAACGCGTTCATTTAATGTTTTTTTAAATGTTATTACTTGTTCCAGAATATTCCGAAACATTCAAAAGTAACGTTTCCATAATATTTGCAAAATGATGAGATGGAATGTTTCCTTAACATTTATATAGCAAGGGGGAAAAAACAACTGGATATCACAGAACATTCAGAAATATTGCTTTCATAATTTCGAAAATGTTAGCAAAATGTTCTTAGAATATATTTTTGTTGGCTGGCATTCTATTCTATTCTATTCTATTAAAGAAAATACAGGATAATTAAAACTACCCTGAGCAGAAATATTTCAATTCCATTATATATACACAGTTCTGGAAAAAATTGAGACCACTTAACAAATTGACCTTAATTTTTTCAAGATTTTATATATATATATATATATATATATATATATATATATATATATATATATATATATATATATATATATATATATATATATATATATATATATATATATATTCTCTCATTCTATCATGTTCTGCTTTTTGATCTTGTCTTTTCTGTGCTTTTTTTTTTTTTTTTTTTGCCTGCTTCTGACCACCTCTCCTTCTAAGGACAACTCTGCCCTGAAGGCTGCTTAATTTTCTGGTGGAGTGTGAAGCCCAAAGCTCAAAATATGACATCTTCAAAAAGTTTCTCTCTCTCTCTGTCTCCCTCTTTTTCTTGCCGATTTCTATATTTAAATCCTCTTTTCTGTTGTACTCTGCTGGGATTTTGCACCCTCCTCTGCATTCTGGGCAGCGCACCACATGTTGCCATTGTTTTATTTGAATCATATTCAGTTGGGTCGTCCATCCTTCTCAGATTAGTGCTGGACCGCCGCATGTAAGGGACACATTATTGCTGAAACACGTCAGATTGCAAAGACACTGTTGAATACAGAAATGGAAGACTAACTGCGTAGTGCATACTGTACACTATACATTGTACACTTTCAACTGTTCTTTTATTTGTGTATTAAAAACTGTATCATTCGCTAACTGTGCGTATGCACAAATTTGTGCGTGAAATCTGCTTACAAACGTAAGTAATTTATCTAATAAATCATGTCTCATCAATAACTTTCATTCTAAACTTACTCTGGGTGGCCTGATAAACGTGTGTTAAGATTACATTTTCTGGTGGTTTAAACTTGTTTTGAGGGTTGTCATGGCGAAAGTGCATCTTTAGGGAACGTCATTGTTTGCTGAGAGTGACGAAAGGAAATGGTGTGTGAAAAGCCCTTGTATGGACATGATTTGGATGTGTTTTATGCAAATTAAAAGTCATGGAAGTTGCGATATCTTTTCTTTCCTATTGGGATGTATATGGCAGCGAAATGGCTTCTTGAAAAAAAAAGTAAGGTGGGTCCAGACCTGCAAACTCCTCAGAGTAAAAAAGGTGACAGTGTCGTGCAGGGCGGGGCGGGGGACGTGCCCCCAGCTCTGTTTTTTTTGGGTGATTTTAATATGCAAATGACACATTTGTCATAAGGTACATTTGGCATGCCCTGCCTTATCTACTTTTTTAAAACACAATGAAAGTGGCAGTGTATGCGCAACTCCCTTCACTTCCTGCTTCACTTCCACCTTGAGCCATGCCTAGCTCCACTTGCACCTCCCTGCTGAGTCTAGCTGTGCTATATATGAGTCCTCCTCATTAAGCTCCCTCATTCTGAAATGGAAAATCACGATAAGTTAGCCAATCTCATCAGTCCAAGGACTGATCGGTGTTTCGAGATACACGGCTACTCGAATTCTGAGCTACAATACAACGTAAAGATTTCAAATGATAGACTTGGATGCAAAATGTAGCATCCAAGTCTATACAGCCTTTATTATACAGAAATTTGCTGTTGGTGTATTAGCCTAAAACAACACGCTCGCCAGATTGTTTATCTAAATAGCCCTGTGTTGTTAGAAATGCATCCCATGCAACATGAGATTAACACGGTTGCCAAATTGCTTCATGTTACACTTACTCTCGCATCAGCTATTGTGTAAACAGTCACATTTAACTTCTTACCCACGTCATGAATGACTGCCTAAAGCCTTGTTTATACTTTCGCCTGGCACCGCAGTGCGAGCCTCCGCTGACTGCGCGCGCATCTCCCCAAACGGACGAGGCATTTACTCGACGCTACTGTTTTAGACTGAAAACCAGATCATACCACTGATTTAGACGCGTAAACTGGTTGCCTGTGTGATGAGGTGTGTCTGCTCGGGCAGATTCAGCTGAAAGTCGTGCATCTTCGGATGCGGAGGCGTGCGCGCTGTTGCAATGACGTCATTTTTGCCCGGCGCACCTTCGGGCTCATGCAGACGCACGACAACCTAATATTCAGGGTAGCTCAGAATTCGAGCAGTAGCCATATATCTCAGAACTCAGGGCAAAGCACCCGGCTAACGATAAGCCTAGCTAACGTCATGGGTATGACGAAAATACAATATAATTGTAAATTATATCACATAAAGTAGTAGCTAACGTTAATTGAACCAAGCAAACAAATAGCTGTTGTTTTTGCTCCAAAAAGCTTGACTTAGCTTGAATTTAACAATAAGCTTCCTTCCATCAGACTCGCCTGGTAGCCAGGCGTCTCATTCAAAGGCGAGCTCAGTTGACGCTGTGTGCTTCAAGATTCTGACGCAAGTGCTAAGATTCCGATTGGCCAAGAGAAAAAGTGCTAAGATTCCGATTGGCCCAGAGAAATGTCATTTATAAGAATTATCCAATAATGTTTCACAATTCTGCAGATGAAGGTTCTACGCGACTCACGTAAATGACCCAATTGACCAAGAAAATGGCGATTGTCGCTGAAAAGCAACAAGTTTGCAGGTGTGGGTGGGTCTTATTTTGGTTTGCTATTGGTGGATCTCATGTGAGTGACAGGTTTGTCCACGCATCATCAGAGATGTAGATGCATGAGGCAGGGGAAGTTATTTTGAAATAATTTAAAAAATTTCACAGATTCTGCAAGGGGTGTGTAACTTTTGAGCAAGACTGTATACTGACGAGACAAAACATTATGACCACTTGCCTAATATGCTGTTGGTCCACTCGTGCTGCCAAAACAGCGCCGACTTGCAGAGGGACCCTACAAAATCCATGAAGGTGACCTGTGGTTTCTGGCACCAAGACGTTAGCAGCAGATCCTTCAAGTCCTGTAGGTTGCGAAGTGGAGCTGCCGTGGATCGAACTTGTTGGTCCAGCACATCCAAAAGATGCTCAACTGGATTGAGATCTTGGGGATTTGGAGGCCAGGGCAACACCTCGAACTCTTCATCAAGTTCCTCAAGCCATTCCCGAACAATGTGTGCAAAGCGGCAGTGTGCATTATCCTTCTGAAAGAGGCCACAACCATCACCCTGAAGGGGTCTACCTGGTCTGCAACAATGTTTAGGTAAGTGGAATGTGTCAAATTTACCAAGGGTTGCCCAGCAGAACATTGCCCAGATCATCACACTTGCTCCACCGGCTTGTTGTCGTCCCACAGTGCATTCTGGTGCCATCAGAGTCATACTGCAAGTACAAATAAAACTCCTTGTTAAGTGCGCTGCCCCCTGTGAGCCAAAAAAGAGAGCGAGAGAAACAGAACCCTTTACTAAAGCCTGTGTGAAAAAGGAAACGTGAGCGTGTTGATTAAATAATGTGCGGATGTGTGTGTGTGGGAACACATCCCTGCATGCAACAACCTTTTGCTTCCACTAAACCAAGCATGAGAGTGGAGAATGTTGTGTTAGAATCTTTTCCGCCACAAATGAAAGCAGAAACCAAACAGAAATCTGTGACGTGCAATAACATTCATGTGAAAATCACAAAGCGTCAACAATGGAATCTGTCAAGTGCATGAATTTTTTTTTTTTTGCAATTATTTCTGAAATGTTAGCATGACACGGTACATGAATATGTTTTCCCCCTTCCGTGATCTTCACAAAAGGGTTGTCATAGGAACCAGCAAAAGTATTCCTAAAGATATAAATCACATTTACCACTTCGCGCCTGACTTTTTTGGGAGTTGCTTAATAAATATTTAAGGATGTGTTTGCAACCTCAGTGAACTGAAAAATCACAGATGACATTTCTTTAAGTTGCTCTTTATATAAGTGCTAGTTCCAATATTTCATTTTTGCAATGTTTGTATAATACTCTTTTTCTTCCTCTCACTCATCTTCCCCACATACTTTGCTTCACCATTTGTTTTTACTTTCTGGACCTAAAAAACCCCTGCAGATTCAACATATTCAATCTGTAAAAACAAGCCCTGACAAATGAAATATAAAAGAATATGTAATTTGATAATATAATTTAAATATGAATGTATGTAATTTGATTGTAATGCAAAATTGGGTGTTTCTGTCATGTTTTGTCACACAACATAAAGACTAACATGAAGTAAATGACATACATGCCAGTAGACAGGAAGCGAAGTAGGAGAGAGAGAGGGGACAGGATCAAGTCATGGAGCAAGGACTCAAAATCGGGTTGCCCGAAGCCCAGTGACACTTCATGTCAGCTTGCTGCATATGAGGCTATCAGCGCCAACTAACCAGCATCAGTTTGATAAATATTAGAACCCCATTGTGTAAGAAACATGGGGGGACAGAATCCAACAGCAAACAATTCAGCTGTTTGAATCCGAATCCGTTCCTCCACCCATATGATGAAAGATGTTGATGTAGTGGCTTAAAATATGATGATTTTATTCTGTGTGTGGATGGAGCTTAACCAGCATCAATTTAAACAGTGGCAGCTGGTGCTATAATAATGTATTATTACTGCTTAGCTAAAAATGGAAGTTGAAAATTCAACTGTTAAAGCATGAAATAAGGTACCGCGAATCAGTGAATTTGAGTTTGAAGTGGGTATATTATCAGTAATTAAAACATTTGTAATCATACATTTTTTTTTTTTTTTTTTTCAATCAGCCATTTATATCAATGCGATTCAGAGATGAAGGCAGAGCCACAGTTTGACTGAAAATTGTTCAATAAAAAAATGGTTTCGTAAAGTTAAATGAAAGCCCAATATAATAAATTTACAAAAACTGTGATGACCAAAATACTTATGGTAACACTTTAGTATGGGGAACAATTGTCACTTTTAACTAGTTTAGTTTAAGATTATTAGTTTGCATATTTGCTGTTTATTTGGATTAAAATTAAGATAAAATAAATGAATGGTTTATTAGTATAGTAACACTTTACTACAGGGAATACATATTCACTATTAACTATGACGTTTGCCTGAATAAGCTCCTAATTTACTGCTTTTTAATATTTAGTAAGGTAGTTGTATCGTTTAAGTTTTGGTATAGGGTAGGATTAAGGGGTGTAGAATATGGTCGTGCAGAATAAAGCATTATTATGTGCTTTATATACTAATAAACACTAAACAGACAATATTGACGAGATGCTGATGTGGCACAATGAAATTAAAACCCTCAGATGCGGTAGGTCCTGAACCCACTGTGATTTCCACCTATGTTGACACTAGAGCTTCAGGAGACATCTCAACAAAGTCTCAAACTGTGCTCATATTTCTTATTATGATCTCAAACATTTCTCATTAGATTCTTCCAAAACCAAATGACCTAAGCTCATATTCTTTTTAACTCTCTGCTCAAACTGCATGTCGACATTGTGTCTATTTTATTTCTCATAAGGAATTTTAGATGTGAAACAGAGCTGATACTTAACGGAGAACTTTATTAAGTCTCCTGAGCACTGAAAGAGCAACCTTTGAGCAATAAAATGCTCCTTAGCGGTGCACAGTAAAAGAGAGATTGACTTCAAAGTGTCAATTACATGACATTTTAGCTCTAAAATGTGAATAATCTGCCTAATTAAACAGTAAACAGCAGATTTGGCATTCAATTCTGGCTACGGTCCTCACAAAATTAAGATATTTAGACATTTAAATGACCCTCAGGAAAATATCAGCATTTTTATGAGACCTCTTACTGTGCAAAAGTGCAAGTATGCACAATCTGCTTGATTTGGAGACTCGCCCAAGTGTTCACTGTCCATTTCCATAGCAACAAAACCGCCAAAAAAGCCCAACTGGTTCCTTCATTCCTTACTGTAAACCTTGCATAAAGCTTATCTGAAACACACACACACACACCTTTGAAGACATGTACACGTATCATTACAATAAATATAACCTACAGGAGGATCATTTTACTCTAGAATGAGTGAGTTCAATGGCCATTTCCACACACAACTGATTTTAAAGTGAAATGATGACATTATACGCCTTGTGCAAACTTGTTCAAGTAGAAATGGATCCGTGTTGAGGATCTGGAATGTCCGGGAAAGGGGCTATCATTTCCAGTGAAACGTGTAATTATGCTTCTGCAGAACTTGTCAAGACTGTCACCTGTTAAGAGTAGGAGAGAGATTATTATATGTAAGAGTGTTTATTCGTGCTGAAAGGAAGTAGAAAATAAATTGGTAAACTGAGAGAAAGAACACTCTAAAAAAATGCTGGGTTACAAACAACCCAAGTTGGGTTGAAAATGGACTAACCCAGTGATTGGGCTGTTTTTTGGGTTGTTTTAACCCAGCGGTTGGGTTAAATGTTTGCTTAAAACAACCCAATCACGGGGTTAGTCCATTTTCAACCTAACTTGGGTTGTTTTTGACCCAGCACTTTTTAGAGTGAACGAGAGTTTTCATCAATGATTATTCAGCAAATGATTATTTCTACATTATAAACTTCTGTCCCTGTCTCATGATACGGTGGACGTCCTCTATGTATTTGTGAAAAAAAGAAACACTAAATTATTTGACCATGAAGTAGGTAGGCTACGTTTCATAGTATGAATGTCCTATGTTCAGTTGAATGTTTCTGAAAGGTGCCGCACTTCAGCTTATAGATGTTTCATCTTCATTCAAAGCGTCAATGAACGTTCAAACGCCTCAATTTAAACCCAAAATTCAGTCTTCAGGGACTCCAAGCGTAATTTCACTCCAAAATGACTATTCCGTCATGGTTTCACCCTCATTTCGTTCAACATTAGCGTGTTAGTCGTGTGGTTTTGGACAGTGAGTAGCTAAATAATGAATGTAAACAAATCCTTTAAGAAGTCATGGGTGTTAATAGTTTTAAAGTTCTCTCATAACATTCAACATTTTCTCTCGTTATATTTGAATGGTTTCACAAGATTGATTTTAATGTTTGGAGGTCAATGACAATCCAAAACAGCTTTTGAACTGTAAGTCCATTGAACGTCCAATAGATGGCAGAATACACAAACACTTCGCATTTTAGCCCACATGGCAAACCCCCAACAGCAAATGTGTATTTAATCTAAAATTATAATTCTGTCATCATTTACACACTCTCACGTTGTTAAACCCTGCGTCTGTCTTTATTTTGTCGAATAAGGAGAAATTCTGTAGGATATCTTTTAACGAAAGTGAATGTACTGAAGATTTCAAGTCTACAAAAGGCCACAAAATCACCATAAACTAGCCCACACACGACTATTTAAGTCTTCAATAATCATACAAACCTTTGTGTGAGGAACTGACTGATATTTAAGCCATTATTCTCTGATAATCTTCCCCTCGCGTGGGCGGTTGACCGTTGAACTTGAAACCGGACTAGTGAGTTGAACTTGAGAACCGGATCCATTATTAGGCAAAAAATAAATAAATAAATAAAATAATAACAACAATAATAATAATAATAATAATAATAATAATAATAATAATAATAATAATTAACCTCTAAAGAGCGATTTATCGCAAAGATTCGACTGAATTGTTCATTCACTTTTCTCTTGTAAACTCTGACATGTTTCGGAAAAATAGATTTTTGCTCAAAAAGGTCGATATTATTCAAAGGTTTGAACCACTTTTAAGATAGTATTATCATGATACTTTATGATACCTGTGAATTTATGTCATTTTGGGGGTATTTCCAGCCTCTTGCTTGTTATTGGTTGGATGAGACAATATTATCATATCTTATTTTGAGAGATTCATTTAGTTTTAAGTTATTTGAAATCAACTTGAATCAACTACAAAGTAAGGGATCACGAGCGCAGTTTTACGTTTTTCAACTTCTTAGGTAAAACCGCCACGCTCCCTGCGTCTCGACGCTCTTTGTGTTGAATGTGATCAGACAGCGAAACGAAACACACAGACCGTTGTCAGGTGCCTGGAACCACACCGACGCCGATCACAACGCAACCACCGGCTTTTCTACAGCCTTTAACATCCATATCATCACGTGAAATCTTTAATCAGGTGAGTGTTTGCTTGGTTTGCCTTGTAAAAGCGTCTGACATGAAAGCGGGGCGCGTTTGGTGCGCTGCAGTCCACTGCGGAATACGCGCATCTGTGTTATACGTCTTTATTTGTGTTGTTTATACACTCAAATATATCGATGACAAATATATTAGGTGTTTTATCAGTGATTTGATTGTAAATTTACAAATAACCCTTACAGGAACATAATGCGGCTGCTTTTCTGTCGTAAAGTGATGGTACCATCGTACTTTGATGTATACCATGGTTTTGAAATTCATGTGCCATGCTGTTGACATTGTACTCCAATGTACTTCGGAGAATACCACGGTACATGTTTAAAAAGACATGACAGTACCATGATACTACATTCAAACAATCATGGTAGTACCATGGTACTTTTCAGTGTTATTTTATGTCAGTTTGTATGCCATATTACATTAGATACGCAGGTTGTACTTCTCTGTACACAACAAAGTACTCTTGCATTGATTTTGACACATGCTATTGTATTATTTGAAGTCATTCATATCAGTTCATGACATTACCATCTGTTTACCATCACTTTACCATGGTACAAGCATAGTAATTCTTTAAACTCGTATAATGGGGTAACCTGAGGTTAAGTGTCTTTCTCAAGGGTACAGTTGTGATCGGATCAACCTCAAACCTACAACATTTGGATTGCCAGCTTAGGCCTTTTAACAATTAAACTCTATTAGATTTGGTCGGCTATTGGTATACTTATAAAAAAAATGGTTTAATTGTAATTCTGTGGTTCTTTGGTGTAGTAGTTAAAAAAGCTGAGGTGGTAGACAGATTTTAGTCCCACAATTCATAAAGCCTATATAGACCACAGTTGGAAATGTAGTACAGAGGTTTTTGAGATGTCATTGTCAGATATGAAAAGTTGCTCGTCGTGTATATTTACTGTCTTTCTCTGGGTTTCACAGAACACGCTGCATAATTGAATAATGTGTGTGCCCTGTGCAGTGTTTGTTTTATAACTGTTTAGTCTTCTGTCCGCACAGAAAGACAGTAATCCGGTGTTTTTCCGAACAATGTCGGTCTATGTTTATCACTTAAAAGTCACCGTTGTGCGCTTACCCCATCAATTTCCATTGTAAGTGCATACTTGTCAATATATTTTATGGTTGTTTAGATACAAAGTGAAATTATTTCCAGATTTAGTTCATGGCTATTAATTATACTGTATTATTCATGTCCATTGTGGCATGAAATGTAATACTTGACAAAGTTTAATACTTGAGGTTAAGGATTTGTTCAACTCCATAGCTTGTGCAATAGTATTAGTAGCTCTCCTCAGAACACCAAATGTCTAAATGAGTTGACCTCACAGGTTGGAGGTCCTGTGAGGTGAGATAACTGGCATAACGTCCATGTTGTATCAGCCCCAGAATTTATTGCGCTACATATCTTTAGAAATTCCTGTTCTTGGACTGAGCTTGATCTTGCATGTGATTCAAATAGATCGTCAGTACAGTATCTAATCTGTGGTATCAATGAATAGCTGTTGACCTTGGCCATCCAAGTCGATATTCCCTCCGTCTCGACTGCTCTGGTTACTTTTCCGCCCTGTTTGCTGTAATTCACAATGCGTTCTTTATGTTGAAACCTCTTAAACCTGTATAAGAGAAGCTTTATGCCTGCTCATTTGTGTTGCGTTAGGTGTGAGCAATATAAATAGCAACTGATTTTACAGGTATGATAGATTTCACCAGTTTAGGAGGTTTGACGTGTTTTAAGTTGTGTAAATGACATGTCATAAAATCAGAATGTGCCTGTTAACTTGTTCTCCCGGATTTTAGCGTAGGCGTTTACAAGACACTGTTGGCACAGTTGACCATTGTTTTGATGTCCATATAAATTTTAGTCGACGTTTATTGACATTGTCCAACAGCGTTAAGTTTGCATGGAAACACAACTTATATTTTCCCTTGGTAGAGTTAAAACTACATGCCCTCAAAATGCATTGCTGTGGCAGTTAGATTGGAAAGCTGGTAGCTATATGAAAAACTTGTAATTTTTAATTATGTAATGGACCTATGACTTATGAGCCTATGTTTCTTTGTTTTTCCTTTTTTTACGTGGAAACAAACAGAACGCATTTCATATTCAGAAATTTTCCTCAAGAGAATTGCTCTGACAGCAGGCCTCCGCAGGGATAATTTCGCCTGCATGTGGAACTCAAGAATAGGCCTTTAAAAAAAAAAAGAAATAAAAAAAAAGGGGCTCGCTCACTGGGATCAACTCTTGCTGTGTTTGGCTGTCAATATCAGTTGCAATATTCTGGCTGTAGTTCCTTTAAAAACATCCTGATTGCACAAAGGCCGTGTTCTGTAGTTTTAATGTTTGTCTAGGATGTTATCTGTGCTCTGGGGCCATATTACACAAACATCTCAATTCCAAAATCCAATATTGTAGCCTGTACATTCAGTAACCAATGGCGATTTCAGTTAGTAAACTTGTCAGATCTTAACTAGAAAGCCATGAATTACAAGTGTATTTTCTAGAGTTGGGACATTTTTTTTTTTTACTAAAGAGCATTTGATTGGACAAAAAACCTGTATAGTGCAGGATGGTGTCATCAATATTTTTGTTTCATTTTCCCAATTCTAAAATCCTATATTATATGTTTAGTAACCAATGGCAGATCTTAACTTGAAGTGCGGTTTATGTTCTTGTGTATTTTCTAGAGTTGGGACATTTTTTTTTTTTTTTATTCTGAAGAGCATTTGATTGGACAAAAACCTTTGTAGTGCAGGATGATGTCATCAAAATTTTTCTCAGAAGAGAAAGACTAAAGACTTTACATTGTTTTTTTTTTTGTAAATTTGCAATGTATATTTTTACTTAATTGTTCTAAAATGTTATTGGCATGGTTTAGAATGTTCTAATGGCATTTCCCTGGCGTGTTACAGTGTGGACAGACATGTTCCATGCATTTGAAATGGCTTATTATTAACAACCTGGTTGTATATGTAACTCTTTTAATGAGATCCGTATTTGTTTATTAGGAATTCTCTCCTTTTTTTTTTTTTTTTCGAGAATGTTTCTGGCATCAGTGACTGGATCAACCTGTTCATGTTGTTTGCTTTTGTGTGGGTTTTTTTGCATGAAAAGCCTGAAGTAAGACCAACAGGAAGAGAAGTGCAGTAAATACTAAAATATGAAAATAAAAAACGTGCAAGTAAAAAATGATCGTTATGTACTTTAAATACACTACTTGTGAACTAAGGTTCTATTGCAATCCTAAAGCAACAAATCCCGAAATGTTAACAGCACTAAATTTGATTATACTCACCTCCTTGTGATGTTTAAGTGCAAATACAGTGTAATTAGTTTTGTGGCTCCACACTGTGCTAATATTGGCTACTTTCAAGATGGTATCAGGTATATGTATTATGCAATGTTTATTCAGTAAACATGGAAGATTCCCAGCATCCGGTAATCAAATTAAAATGAGTTAACCAGAATACAAATAAAAAAAAGTACATAGTATTATAAAAGATGCAAATATCAGTAAGCTACATGAAACTCACTTGATGTTTAAGTACAAACTGAGTGTGGCACAACACTGTACTATTGATTACTTTAACAGCTGATATCTAGATAGAATGTTTACTTGATTCGGTATGAGTTGAAAGGAATCAGAGAGGGAATTGGTAGGATATAGTAATTCCATTGCATGTTTCCCAGCAGTCAGCGATCAAATTAAGATAAGATGGCTAATTTGCAACTACTAAAGTACTTTACTATCAGATATTGGGGAAAAATGTCCATAATTTTATTATAGAATTTTCCTCAATATTTGGTACACAATGACAGTAACATTCGATGGTTTGTTTTTGAGTATGAATGTTTCATTTTGAGTAGAAAATGTACTCCAAATTTCACAAAATTGCAAGTTACTAAACCTAACAACAAAAGCAATGATAAAACGGTGTAAATACAGCTGGAAAACAGTGAAAAACGCAACCTTGTTAGTCATTCATGCCCCAGTGCATGATGGGAACACCAGTATCAGAAAAGTTGAGTAGTTTTGATATTTATGCTTTAATTTATACAAGCTTAAATTGGGTACTAATATAGACACCTTGGGTACTATATAATAATATAACACCTATGTGCAAATTTAATCGGGACTAATTTGAGCGTGTTGACCACCCAAGTTAGCCGGACTCAAATTCTGTCAGACCAACAGATTAACCCCTTTGAATGTTCTCAGTAGTGTTCAGTAACCTCTTCAACCAACTACTGTTCAAAACGTTACCGCCTATTGTAAATTATTCATCAGCCTTTTCCATAGCTATCCTCTGGTTACGTAAGTTTCCGAGGCAAAAGGCACTTCTCTGTGAATGCTGTTCCACTCTATTTCAGGCATTTGCGCCCTGCAGGGTTTCTCTGAAGCGCAGGAGTTGTAGCTTTCAGAGCAGCATTTTAACACTGGAGAAAACCGATGTGTCAGTCTTGATGCAAGATGTCAGGAATTCCAAAGAATGAGGATGTGAATTTGTGTCGTAATTCCAAGAAGCAACAAAAAGATCATTTACTTGATAGGCAAAAGTATTCAATTAAAATCAAAAGTCAGACAAAGAATCAACTAAACCGAATTTGAGAAATAAAGTTCGGCCTTGTGTTTGCCAATGCATTTGTGTAGATGAATAATTAGCCTGATAGTTATGTTGGCCATGAATTGTTATGTATGTATTTGAGCTAGCAAAGTTCTCTCTGACATTTTTAAACCATTTGCATGTACATAACTGTGCAACATAGATAAGTTTTAATATAATCATGAGGTAATTGAGAAATTCTATTAGAGGTATTTAAGCCCAGATAGCCTTCTGCTTATTATAAAATAGATTAACCCCTTTGAAGGTTCTCAGTACTGTTCAGTAACCTCTTCAACCATGCTTATCGACAATATATCGAAATATCGTAAATGTATATATCGCGATATGCATATCGCAACGGCACGCAATATCTGAATGATTTTAATAGGCTACTTCAACATTGTGAAAAGTGTATGTTTTAGGTCGACGCATATAGCAGAGAATAGACTGGGCACAATAACATTGGGGCTTTATGCATTATAGCATTGTAGCATTATGCTAGTTCCGGACGGGTCCACCGCACCAATAACAAGGGTGCTGCCCGCAGACATGCCTGACTTTAAAGCGGCACTACTAAACACGGATATCGGCCGATGCCGATATATTAAAAAATAACAAATATCGGCCCGATATATCGGTCGACCTCTACTTCATATGATCACGCACATTAATGCAAATGCTTTTAAACCATTCAAATGCGACAAGACAAGAGAATGTGCTGTCTTTCTGACACACACGACACGACACACACACGCACGCACAGACAGCTCACCAGAATCAAGTTATCTTTCGCGCTTGAACAAACAACACAGAATTATTCCAAAATGCCTGTTTTGTCGAGTATTCTCATAAGAGCAGTCTTAAATGAGTTACATAACGTCTTAAATGAACTTAAAGGGATAGTTCACACAAAAATGAAAATTTGATGTTTATCTGCTTACCCCCAGGGCATCCAAGATATAGCTGACTTTGTTTCTTCAGTAGAACACAACTGAAGTTTAACTCCAACCGTTGCAGTCTGTCAGTCGTATAAGGCATGTGAATGATAACACATGAGAGTATGAGAACTATGAGAGTTAAAAAAAAAAAAACATGCACATACAAATCCATATTAAACTCTATGGCTTGTGACGACACCTTGATGTCTTAAGACATGAAATGATCGGTTTGTGTGAGAAACCAAACCGTATTTATATAATTTTTTACCAGTCTTCAGCACGCAATCACTTCGGGTGAGTGAGGTCAATGTACACGATCTGGCGTAGAGATATGTGCGAGAGATCAGTTTCGGTGCTTGTGTAAACTACGCCATATTGTGTAAATTGACCTCACTCACCAGAAGTGATCGCGCGCTGAAAACTGTTGGACATAGTGGTGTATTAGAGGTAAACAATTATATAAATACTGTTTGGTTTCTCGCACAAACCCGTCGTTTCGTGTCTTTAGACATCAGTCTAAGGAACATCAGACAAGCCGCAGGGTTTAATATGGATTTGTCTGTGCATGTTTTTTTTTTTTTTTACTCTCATAGATTTAGCTACCATTCACATGCATTATACAACTGACAGACTGCAACGGTTGGAGTTAAAAATCTTCATTTGTGTTCTACTGAGGAAACAAAGTCACCTATATCTTTTGGATGACCTGGGGGTAAGCAGATAAACATCAAAGTTTCTTTTTTGGGTGAACTATCCCTTTAAAGAGTAAATGAGATGCGCGTGACAGCTCGTCAGATCCGCGTCATGTTCGGCATGTTCGGCATCTTAAAGTCACGGCAGCCTAATAAACCAGTTAGTCAGCTGATGGACCTCAGAGCTGCCACATGGCGCTTGAGTCGTTGCAGGTTGGAAGTGAGACTCTGTGATGTCTGTGATTTAATGTTAATCAAAGAGCAAAATTGTAGCTTTAACAACGATTCATCTATATTTAATTTATAATGTATGCACTTAAGACTATAAGGTGTTTGATAACTTTATTCAATATCTGTAAGTTGATTATATATGAAGGCCACAGGTAAATATGACATTTATTATAATGGGTTTATGTGAAGATTAAGTTCACTTAAATTATAAGTTATTTTTTTAAAGCCTAATAAATGTTGAAATTGATAGCTTTCAATTATATCGTAATGTTGAATGTCTATCATTAATGTTTAAAAAATATGAATAGAGGCATCAGTAGCAATATTAGTATCAGTGATGCTATTATTTATGTTGTTTCCTACATTATATTGAGAGTAACTGTGAAATTCTTGCAATATAAAAATATTGAAAACTGATCTTTTTAATCGCGATTCATTACAGAAAATGTGATTTAATAGTTGTTGTTTTTTTAATCAATTGACAGCACTAATTAAAAGCATCTTTCAATTGCTTGAAAAAATGTGTCGTTTGATTGCAGTCACACCTTATCCTGGTAATGCATTATGTTAGAAGCGGCTGATAAGTATTAGTCTGCTTTCTGTAAAACTGCATGATTAACTAGTGTTACACCTACTCTTAATACTGATAGAAAGGTGTAACTTTCATATAGATAATTTTAGCAGCAAATGATGTAATGTATTCCGGGGCACTAGTCATTGTTCAGTAATTATTAAATGTGATATGAGTAGGGTATTTTTGTATGTATCCATTTTGCTCTGGGGGTTGTGTCTACCCCTGCTACACACCAGTATCAGATTTAGTAAGATATGTTTAACCTAATGGAAAAATAGGTCTTGACCTGGTTTCTTTGTGGTCATGTAGAATCTTTTGCTCTTTTCAGCTTGTTACTAAATGTATTCTGGTTTACCGCTGTACACGTCAACTATAGTGTGTGGATATAGTGTGTTTGTTTAATAGTTAAGATGCATTGATGTTTTGTGCAACAGTGCATTGGGGACAGAGTGTGTGTGGGGGGTTGAATGTGCATTTGGCAAATAAAGGTAGTTGTTGCGAGGGAAGGAGTGCGTGTGCATACTTGAACTGTGGCTACAATCCTTTTATCGTAGCATTAAAAGATAAACTTCAAAGTCTTTCTTGTTTTGTTGTATTTCATGACCGCATCATGAAACAGCACTTCGCTCCCTTATCTTTTTGCCTTTTATTAGACTCTTTGACCACTTGTGAATAATTGATTTGTCAGTTGTTCTTTCTTTAAAGTGAAATATGTGTGTTTAGGGCTATAACTAATGATTATTTTGATAATCGATTAGTTGGCTGATTATTTTTCCAATTAATTGGCTAAAAAGCCCATTGTTTTGCCCAACTATTGCACATTCTGCCCAATACTGTCCTTCAAACAAACGTGTCAGCTGATTGCTATGAAAACATACATATGAATATATCTTACAAACATTAACCATGGTTTTACAATGAATAAAACAAGCAATAACAATAATACATAAATAACACGGTTATTGTAGTTATTCCATGGTAACCACAAATTAGCCATGCTTTTGCTTCAAATCCATAGTTTAACTATATGGTATTTGTGTGGTTATACAAATGGTAATCGATCGCCAAAAAAACATGGTTTCACTATAATAAAACCATGATTATTTTCGTAAGGGTATGTCTGTGTGATACATTATGTGCAAAAGTCACTAAGCAGTTTAAATCCCTACATTAAAATGATGTTAAAGAAAAACTAAAATACACTAAACTCAGTGTTAGCAGATAAGAGGAATGTTCTGCACAAACACACACACACACACACACATTCTCTATGGACAAAGTAACCTGTTACTGTAATTTCTTTATCCTGTAAATAGGCTATAAGAAACGTCTTGCATTTATATTCAATTGCACACTGTTATCCCTTTACAGTTACTACTCTCATAAAATGCTTCAATTACATGCTGACTTTTAAACCTAAATTTAGTGTCCAACATCACAGATTTCAGCTAAATAAATGTTTTTTTTGGGCTCCCTCTCAACTGCTTTCTGTCTGTTTGACGCAATCGCCATGCCGGCGCTCGTTCAGTGAAGTTTAAAGCAGTCAGGACGCGCTTTTATGCAAAATGGAAATACTTGCGTGAATTAGTAACATTTACAGATGAGGATATAACCTGTAAAATGAACATTTTGCTCTGAGGGCGCATGACAAGGTATGCTAAACGCTAATGCATTAGCTTGAAGCTTAAAATAAAGAATTCTCACGATTTGATTTGTTTCCACTCCACTATTTTTAAATGCATTTTGTCCATAGAAATGCATTATTCAGTGCTGTAATTTAGCTTTGCGTGCACAGAGAGCAGACCCGGCTAATCGATAATGAGAATCGTTGTCAGTGATTTTCATTATAGATTTTATCCACTAGTTGTTGCAGCCCTTTGCATGCTATTCCCTTTGGGCAAACTCTTGAGTCACGAACAATGCCTGGCTATGACACTTCTTAAAGTAGTGATGCACAGATATGAACATTTTGGTTGATACTGATAATTCTTTATATTTGAAAGCCGATAACCGATATATTGACCAATAAATCTAAATCCAAATTTATTTTATATATATATATATATATATATATATATATATATATATACATACATACATACATACATACATACATACATACATACATACATACATACATACATACACACACACACATACACATACACACAAAAAACTAAATTATTTACCGGCTTTAAGATACCAGCCAATGTTATAACAAGAACATTAAAAATTAACATATATCGGCCGATATATCCTGCATTCCTATCTTAAAGTAAAAAAAAATATTTGTGTAGAAAGAATTTTTACTCAGGAACTGCTAGTAAATGTCACAAGAAAATGTAATATAATGTTAATTTTTGAAGTAGAAAAACTGAAATAGTTTTGTAAAATGTACTCCAGTAATATTCACAACTCGTTTTTTTTTACCGTGTAAGCAAACAGTAGTCACACTTCCATTATCCTTCAAATTGCGCAAATTGAAATTGTGAATTGAAAATACACCCAATTTTGCAAAAACTTCCATATATCGCAAAAACTTTTTCCGCTTGCATGAGGTGGTTTTTCACACAATTTAATAAGGGATTATTTTCGCAAATCTGCAATGGAAACGAAATTTAGCGAAATTTAAGCAAAATATTGTGTGATAAAGGTTTCTTGTCCCTAGTCAATATCGTAGCGATGTATGAAGCACAGCTCACAGAGAAGTCACTTTCAAACCAGACAGCTTTCTGTTAGTCAGCGCGGCAAATTCTTGAACGGGGCGAAAATGTTCGCTCTTCACGTGAAACTCCTGAACACGCGGATCCCTGCTTTTGCTCACGAAAAGTCACAGAGCAACAGTAAATGTGACTGCACTTTTAGGCTAACGATAGTATCATGCTAAAGATGCATTAATGCTAAGCTACAATATCTGCTATACGTTAAAAACAATGGGCCTCATTCATGAAACTTTCGTAAATACGAGCACATAATTTGCACATCAAATTGACCTTTATGAAAACTCATATCTGGATTCACTCCAGAAGCTCTTTGTATACCACGGATTCAATAGTTAAACGTGTGTGTATTAATGAATTCCAAACATTCGTAAATAGGGTGTGCACGCTCATTCAGAATTAGCATAATCCCCACCCATGAGTTACAACTACGCAAATTACGTGTCCAGGAACTCTGTGGAATCTTCTGGACTTTGGTTTAGCTTCAGTATAAATGCTAAAGAGACCAATTGGCCACATGCCTAGCAATAAATATTAATTTATTGTGTGTCCACCAAAGCATTTTTAGCCAGCTAAAAATGCCTGGTGCTCTTCTGAAAATGTCCAGTTGGTGGCATTTGAAAGCTCTTTGCAAGTGCAGCATTTTTCCAGCTGAGATACTTTGGTTGCTATGATACAGAATATAAAAAGACTCAAATAACCAGCCAACCCTAACAAGCAGATGATCCTAACAACCACCCAAAAACCCAAGAAATGACCCAGATGACCCTAACAACACTCAAATGAATATGAATATAAAAATGCAGTAACCAGCAATATTAACTTCTCCGTTGTTGTTAAAGGGATAGTTAATTTTTTTCCAAGCAGATTTCGGCAGCCTTTGACAACCATAGTGGGAAAACCACTTCCTTTCTGTTGTTGAAAATAGAAATTCTTACAGGTTTGGAACAACTTGAGCGTGACTAAATGATGACAGAATTTTCATTTTTGGGTGAACTATCCCTTTAAGTCATTTGTACAAGTATTGGTTGGTCGGTGTAGTATTTGTCCCGCCCCTCCTCCACTGTGATTGGACGGCTGGGTAAAAAGTGACGAGCGCTGCCTTTTACCTAAAGTTGAACAGTTCAACAACAAACAAACAAAGACAGGACAAATCAACTTGTGAAATATTAATATGGTACATAACATCAAAATGCAATGTCATCAGTTTGCCTAAGTTAGAACACAGAATGTTAAAATGTTGTACGCACCTTTTACACGTGTGGTAGGGTGCAGGTGTAAAAAATGTTTTCGTACCAACTAACATTTTGAAAATACAAACATTTTCGTGAATCCCAAAATTTATATCAGAACGGCTTTATGAACGGTTGACTGCAAAGCCCTGCAAAGAGTCGTGCGCTTATCCGAGCGTATCTCAGGGTCAGCTCTCCCGTCTCTGCAGGACGTCTACACCAAACACTGCAAAGGCAGAGCTACTAAGATCATCAAGGACTCTAATCACCCTGCAAACCCTCATTTCACGCTGCTGCCATCTGGTAAGCGCCTCCGAAGCCTGATGGCCAAAACTGAGAGACTCAGGAGGAGCTTCTTCCCCCAGGCCATCAGACTCCTGAACATACTTAACATCACGTGACTTCACTTCAGGATAAACATTGACA
The DNA here is from genome assembly GCA_018749465.1 of Paracanthobrama guichenoti. NCBI lineage: Eukaryota > Metazoa > Chordata > Actinopteri > Cypriniformes > Gobionidae > Paracanthobrama > Paracanthobrama guichenoti. Next base: position 937,236 of record CM031964.1, read on the forward strand.
TACTGACATTGCACTGCACTTTCTGTTCTTGTTGTTACTGTGTAACAACCTGTTATAAACCTGTTTGCACATTATACTTCTTTGTACATTTCTGTTAACCACATATTTATAAGTCTACAGTTTACTCACTGCACAGTTTATTTCACTTATTTTATTCCACTTCTTTATTTATTTTTATTTTTTTTCTACTTGATTTATTTATAATTCTACAGATTCTATATATACACTCACCTAAAGGATTATTAGGAACACCATACTAATACTGTGTTTGACCCCCTTTCACCTTCAGAACTGCCTTAATTCTACGTGGCATTGATTCAACAAGGTGCTGAAAGCATTCTTTAGAAATGTTGGCCCATATTGATAGGATAGCATCTTGCAGTTGATGGAGATTTGTGGGATGCACATCCAGGACACGAAGTTCCCGTTCCACCACATCCCAAAGATGCTCTATTGGGTTGAGATCTGGTGACTGTGGGGGCCATTTTAGTACAGTGAACTCATTGTCATGTTCAAGAAACCAATTTGAAATGATTCGAGCTTTGTGACATGGTGCATTATCCTGCTGGAAGTAGCCATCAGAGAATGGGTACATGGTGGTCATAAAGGGATGGACACGGTCAGAAACAATGCTCAGGTAGGCTGTGGCATTTAAACAATGCCCAATTGGCTCTAAGAGGCCTAAAGTGTGCCAAGAAAACATCCCCCACACCATTACACCACCACCACCAGCCTGCACAGTGGTAACAAGGCATGATGGATCCATGTTCTCATTCTGTTTACGCCAAATTCTGACACCATCTGAATGTCTCAACAGAAATCGAGACTCATCAGATCAGGTAACATTTTTCCAGTCTTCAACTGTCCAATTTTGGTGAGCTGGTGCAAATTGTAGCCTCTTTTTCCTATTTGTAGTGGAGATGAGTGGTACCCGGTGGGGTCTTCTGCTGCTGTAGCCCATCCGCCTCAAGGTTGTGCGTGTTGTGGCTTCATAAATGCTTTGCTGCATACCTCGGTTGTAACGAGTGGTTATTTCAGTCAAAGTTTCTCTTCTATCAGCTTGAATCAGTCGGCCCATTCTCCTCTGACCTCTAACATCAACAAGGCATTTTCACCCACAGGACTGCCGCATACTGGATGTTTTTCCCTTTTCACACCATTCTTTGTAAACCCTAGAAATGGTTGTGCACCAACAACCATGCCACGCTCAAAATTGCTTAAATCACCTTTCTTTCCCATTCTGACATTCAGTTTGGAGTTCAGGAGATTGTCTTGACCAGGACCACACCCCTAAATGCATTGAAGCAACTGCCATGTGATTGGTTGATTAGATAATTGCATTAATGAGAAATTGAACAGGTGTTCCTAATAGTCCTTTAGGTTAGTGTGTGTGTGTGTGTGTGTGTGTGTGTGTGTGTGTGTGTGTGTGTATATATATATATGAGTAATTTTTTTATTCTATTTCTATTATAATTTCCTCCTTGTGTTTTTAACTGTGAATTTGCACTGTCCATGGAGCGCACCTGTTTACATTTCACTGCCGGTTGTATATTCTGTATATAACTGTGTATGTGACAAATAAAACTCTTGAATCTTGAATCACACATTCGTTCTGCTCGTGTTTCATGAACGAGACCCATTATCATGTTAAAAATTATATAACATTTATTCTAGCTATAATCTCTTGTTACGCTTAGCTGTAAGATACACCTATTTAGGCTATCCTGTTACTGTTACTCAAGGGTGTGCATTACAGTGATTTTAATAGGTTTGTAAGAACTGCTTCAAGCCTTGACTTTAAGTGGCTTGTTACTTTAACTTATAAAGTAAATATCAAAGGTCACTTGTAGTAGGTCTGAAAAGAGAGTGAAGTGATTGGGCAACATTTCTAAAACTGGTTACGCTGGGATTATATGGTCATCAATGTGTCAACCACATCAGAAAGTCAACAGTTACTGTGTATTCAGTCTTTGTGCCCACATTATGTCAGTGGCATGCCCTTCTGCTGACTATATTTAAATATGTGCCCAAATGCAAACAAGTTTATTTGTGCTCATGAAATAACTATTTGTCTTTCATTCTCTGGAAGCCTTTCAGTCGAGGTTTGCTTGAACATTTTCATCCTTTGCTTTGACTCAATCTCCTCATTGAAATGCCACCGCACGGTCTGTTACGTCTGTTGAAACAGTCTCCGTTTAATCCCATAACAATGTGAAACACTAGAGTATTGTGATCCTGGTTATGTGGTCATCCATTATGATGTCATAGTTGTGGTAACATTGCCTGGCAGCACAGGTGAAACAAAATGGTTTCCTTTGCATGCTAATGCTACAGTTATCTGGGTGTTTTCTACTTTTCATTTGAGTGGTTGCCTTCTTGCTGGGGACATCTGGGTCATTTCTCAGGTCTTTTGGGTGGTTGCTTGGATCTTCTGAGTGATTGCTAGGGTCAGTTAGGTGGTTGTTAGGGTCATTTGAGAGGTTGCTAGGGTCATCTGGGTCATTTCTCAGGTCTTTGGCTGGTTGCTAGAGTCTTCTGTTCTGAGTGATTGCTAGGGTCAATTAGATGGTTGTTAGGGTCATTTGAGTGGTTGCTAGGGTCATCTGGGTCCTTTCTCATGTCTTTGGGTGGTTGCTAGGGTCTTCTGTTCTGAGTGATTGCTAGGGTCAATTTAGGTGGTTGTTAGGGTCATTTGAGAGGTTGCTAGGGTCATCTGGGTCCTTTCTCAGATTTTTGGGATGTCGCTAGGGGTTTCTGTTCTGAGTGATTGCTAGGGTCAATTAGGTGGTTGTTGGGGCCATTTGAGTGTTGCTAGGGTCATCTGGGTCATTTCTTGGGTTTTTGGGTGGTTGTTAGGATCATCTGCTTGTTAGGGTTGGCTGGTTATTTGGGTCTTTTGGGGCCCTATGAAATCCGTTTTCATTTTTCCCAAATTCCGTTTTTTCTGTTTTAATTTTTTTTGGATTCCCCTTTTTTCAATTAAATTAAGGCGTAAAAGATGAATTTATCCAATCATGAAATTAAACAAACTTTTTTGTCAATTTTTAAAAAATGTATTATTATTATTATTATTAGTATTAGTATTAGTATTAGTAGTAGTAGTATTGAGATGTAGCTAAATTCTACTGTACAACAGTAATATATTTCTGTTACAGTTTCTTCAAGTTAAACCGAACTTCTATTTTGGCGAAGACCTTTTGAGTTTCTGTGCGTTTATGATATGACAATCATTTTTATTCAAATGAAATGGTAAAATTCTCATGAAGTGACGCTGGAGATGAAGTTCATCAAGCATTTTACAAATTCCACGTAATTCCGTTTTTAAGACTGGATTCCACGACTCCTTCCGCGTTTTCATAGGGCCCTATTTCTTGGGTCTTCTGGATTGTTGCTAAGTTCTGGATAGTTTCTTACTGACACAAGTTAAGTCCACCCCGCGTATTTATGATGCCATTTTTAGATGCGCTTCGTTTTGTTCTTTTGACTCGTCTGTGGATCCAAAAGCGTTACTACAAAAATGCTGGGTTTTTTTTGTTGTTGGTAAAAGCCTTGCCTAATTGTACTAATTTGACCTTTTCTTGTTTTTTCCAGTGTCTTCATTGTGATGGAGCTTCTGGTGGGCATGTCTTTGGTGATATTGACAGCTTGAGCTAAAAGGAATGGACTGCAGAAAGACTAGAGACCACGCCCCCCTGAGCACCATGAGGCTCAACTCGTCCTGAATCACACACACACTCCACACACTCAAACGAACTTCCTCGCCATGGGCTCCGTGTACTTGTGGAAGTTGTCCTCCCAAAAGCTGGGATTCTTCCTTGTGAGTTTCGGCTTCATTTGGGGGATGATGCTGCTTCATTTCACAATCCAGCAGAGGGCGACGCACGAAAGCAGCGCGCAGCTACGCATGCAGATATTGGATCTCAGCAAGCGATATATCAAAGCCCTCGCTGAGGAGAACCAGAGCGTGATGGACGGACCCTACGTAGGCACCATGACGGCATATGGTGAGTCCTTAGCTGTATCTGAAATCGCATACTGTGTAGTAGTTTCGTAGTTGACGTCATCGTCAGGACCCGAGCACCAATGGTGCGAGGACCCTTTTGGAATTGCTGTTTTTCTTCTTCTTCATCTACAAAGTGAATTGCATTTTTGAGGGCCTAGACATGCTCGAAATGCATCAGAACTGGTGAAAATTTACATCTAATGGTTTCAGAATTGGGTTTGGCAAAATGGCTCGATAGCGCCACCTATACATTTTTAACAAAGTGCCCCTCCTGCTAGGTTTCACGTATGTGGACAAAATTTGGTACATACATGTAATGTCCCGATACCTAAAAAAATGTCTGTTGGAGCAAAGTCGCAAATCCAACTGGAGTCAGCCATTTTTAATTTCCTCTGTGATTTTTAATTTTTTATTTTATTTTTATTTTTTGTGCAGTTTTTGCCATTTCCAGGCATCGTACTTTAACGAACTCCTAGGGTTTTAATCGGATCCCATTCAAATTTGGTGAATGTAATCTTAAGGCTTTTGCGATGTTAAATTGCGAAGATCTTGAGTTTTCATCGAAGGGTGTATCCCTGGCGCCCTGACAAATTTTGATGTTTCGACCATTAGGCAGGAAGTTGCTGTAACTCAAGCAAACAATGTCCAATCTGCCCCAATCTTCACATGTTTGATAAGAGTCCAATCCTGAACACGTCTATGCCCATATTCATATATATGTACATTATAGTCATAGCGCCACCTGCTGGCAACAGGAAGTGACACATTAAACACTTTTAGACTCCTAGCAGCTAGTGCTGGGGATAAATCAATTGTGATAATCGCATCCAAAATAAATGTTTGTTTAGATAATATATGTGTCTATAGATATATAGAGAATCACAATTAATCCCCAGCACTACTAAGTGTTAAATTGGCTAGCATCTTACTAGAAACATGCTAAAACATGTTAGCAACACTTAGCTAAGTGTTCAAGCATGCTATTAATGCAATGAAACTGGAAGTTGATATAACTCAGGTATGTAATGTCCAGTCTGCTCCAAACGTAACATGCAACATGCTAGAAACATGTTAAAACATGCTAAAACATGCTAGCAACACTTAGCGCAGTCTCCAGTCTGCCCCAAACTTCTTGTTTGATAAATGCCCTGGCCTGAAGACATCTACATGCCAAAATTTAGTTCTAGTCATAGCGCCACCAGCTGGCAGCAGGAAGTCTGGCATATACAAATGACTTTGACACTGTCCTCCTATATTTACTTTAGGGTTGCATGATATTGGAAAAAACTTACATTGCAATATTTAGTTTTTCTGCAGTGTATATTACGATATAAAAACAATTTCACCAGATGATTTGAATAGACCTATTTGAAAATAATTAATAATTCCAGAATAATAGGAGTGATTTTGTAGGGGAGTGAATCTGTATGGATAATAAACAAATTACAAGGACTATTGGCGACACAAACAGCTGCCGGTACACAAGGCTGCTGTCCCTTTAAGACGAATGCACGGAGCCGTGCAGTTTTCTGTGCGCACAATGTAGGCCTATTCGGCATTCACATGTTGTACTCTGTGTGTGCGTACAGCAAACAACGTGCGACTACAGTCCTCTTGCACTTGATGCCTGACTCGACTTAAAAACACATGCAAAGATTAAAATGTAATTTTATGATGGTTAAACTTTGCAATTAATCCGCGAATCACATGCGTTCTGAATTGGGGTGCAGCTGCCCGTACGGATTAACTACGATCCCTATACTTGGCGCACATCGCGATATCGATGCTAAAACGAGATATCGTGCAGCCCTAATTTACCTACTTAAATGCATATTGCCCAACCATGCTCTGCTTTCCTAAATCCACCCGCCGCCGGTGCGAGGGCCCTTTCATCGCTGCTTGCAGCTTTAATTGTTATTGCTCTTTGTTAGGGAATGTCAAAGATCTTAATTGCTAGTCGCAACCGATGAAGCCACTTGGATGAGCATCCTGGGTGAACATCTGGAGCTACAGAAATACATCCAGTTAATCAGAATACATCTAGAACATTCTACAATAACCTGGATAGCTAAGAATTCTAATCGCAAGATTGCAATATTCGCAAAATGTTAAATCCTCCATTCTTGATATTTTGATGTAAATTCTGACCACATAGTTTCGTCGTTGATGTCTTATCATTCGTATTTCTTCTTTGTTTGTTTGGAAACCCTGAAGATCTGCATTGTCAGTCGCAACTGGGATGAGTGGTGAACATTTTGAGTTACAGAAGTAAATCTAAGAATGCTACTTCTATAACGTTCTACTATGACCTGAGAATTGCAATCGTAAGGTTCATTTCTTAGTTGACATCTCATCACTGGTATTTCTCATTTTTTGTTTTGGAAGGTTGAAGATCTTTGTGGTCAGTCACAATCGATGAAGCTACTTTCGTCTGCTGCTTGCAACCTTCTTTTGAATCCATTTAAAGATAGTGTGAGGAATAGAGAGCTGTACAGTGAAGTAAAGCTGCAGGAATCTGCATCCAGCAGTCAGTTTGAAGTCCGTTTTTCATATCAGCTGTAAACATCGACACGGCTGCTGCACTGCTGCAGCACTACGGCTTGTTATATCCCACCTCCTCTGGCTTTGTCTTTCCTGGCGCTTTTTTCTTCCACTGCATGCTTTAACCTATATTTAGCTCCCATGATGACCTGAGGCTGCAGCTGCGAAGCGATGCCATGCGGAAGATGCAATTGTGATGGGCCGCAAGCATAACAAGCAATGTTTATAGAGACAATGTCATTGTTCTTAAGCAGAAGAAAGCCATGGCGGTGCCTGTTTTAGCCTTTCTCTCAGAACGCAGCCGTCGATAACTTATTCATGCAGCTAATAGAGGCGCTCCGTTGGGCAAGAGGCCTCATTACTGCTCACGGATGACTATCGATCCAGAAGCAAAGACACGCACCATACGGCTTCCTGCAAACAATACGGCCACCGTTTCTTGCACTAAACGGCTTCTTTTACAGTTGAAGTCGCAATTAGTTAATGTATTTATCGAGTTCAGGAAACTTCCAGAGGTGTGTGGTGCAAGTAAACACGCATGACTTTTGGGTTTCTCCTGTAGGAGAGTTGACCCCGATAGCATACTGTGCTCCAGCAGGTGAAATGCCAGACGTGTAAGATGTAGCTGTGGTAACATTATCAGCAACAAATGCCTTAGTCGGTTGGTGATAATGCTAATTAAGGCCCATGCTTTTAGAGGTAACTCAACCAGTGTGAGGAAGTACTTCATTTTCTCAAGGCAGGAGTCTTCAACAGGGGATCGGTGATGGTGTTGCAGGGGGTCTGACAATTATAATATGATCTCAACATTTGTTTTTGCCAAAAAATGCTATCTTGGGCAAATCTCAAAAGGAATATAGTCTTATTCAAAAGTTTACACACCCCTTGCAGAATCTGTGAATACTTTTAACAAAATGAGAGGGATCATACAAAATGGATGTTATTTTTTTTTTTAATTTAGTACTGTTCAGAATAAGAGCCGCGGTATCAAGGCCCCGCCCACACTCCGGCAGAATCGGTTTGTACAGTTTACTGCAGAACAACTCATGTTAGTGTGAAATAAACAATTATGAAAACTTAGAATTTAAAGTTAAAGCTCCAGTCTCCTCCTGAAAATCCAGAAAAAAGGCAGTTGGTGCCTAAAAAACGAACACTTGAACTTACATCAGTGTGACAAAAACTACCTAAAAAGTGTAATTTGATTGTTTAGTTTGTCTCGCGTCCCATTCGATTACATGGAGAGGGCGGGGTTCATGACCTGTACTGGGACTAACCACCTGGGGGATGATCGAAACGTTTTGGCTTCCCTTTTTAAGACTTGTCCGCACACTTGGGTCGACTAAGCCTCTTCTCATTGACTATTAGGGGGCAGCCCTTTTTTATATTATACATTTATTATATTATACATATACAGGTTTATAATTCTTAGTGGTTTGTCTGTGATTCACAATGAGTTCATTGCAAGAACAGATTCCTGTCTCAACCTGATCTGTTCCTGTTTGACCTGTTAAATTCAATCAGTGCCATCTGCGATGGAATCTGGTTTCTCTTAAAACAAGGAAACAAAAATGTAGCTGGTTTCATGTATAATTTTGAATCTGTAGTTAGTCTGCTGTATGTCCAAGTACTGCTTTTCCTGTAAGCCAGAACTGCGGCTTTTTGTTTATGATGTGGCTCTATATCCTGCTCTCTATAATCTAATCTTGGTGAGTGTATTGTCTCCTGTCTACATCGCATCTCGTTGAAGCTCTAGGAAATGCATCCCATTAATGCATTTAATGCAGTTAATAAGTGAGACAGACAGACAGACAGGTGAGGAGAGAGTTACAGACAACCAGAAATGATTAAACCAGGCCGAAGCAAAATATCAGTTTGCATTCCATTGAGAGTGAAAGAGAGAAAGAGAGCTGGAGAAAGACAGGGATGGTAGGTTTAAGGTCAAATATTACTCACCATGGTATTATGAAAGGTAAAAACAAATCCAGACTCGTCTTTCAAATCTGGGTTAGACTCATCTAAAGGTCACCTTACTTTTACATTGGATACAGTGACAACTTTTTTTTTTTGTGTGCCATCTTAAAGGGATAGTTCACCCCAAAATGAAAATTATCCCATAAGTTTACACACCCTCAAGTAATCCTAGGTGTATGTGGCTTTCTTGTTTCAGACGAATACAATCTGAGTTATATTAAATAATGTCCTGGCTAATCCAAGCATTATAATGTCAGTAAATGGCAGGCCAAAAAAGTGCATCCATCCATCATAAAAGTAATCCATATGGCTCCGGGGTAGGGATGGGCAAGAGTACTTGAACGTGACGGCGACGATCGATCATGAAAACGATGATCACCCTGATTTAAAAAAGCGTGTCAAGTTCATGTGCGCACTCGTGTCCTTTTTGATTGCCTTTGTTGTCTATATCTGATTAATCTCATGTAGGACGTTAGCCTAGAAATCTAGACGCACCCTAGCGGCAGCAAATCTAATTTGCAGCCAGGGCACCTAGCAACTCTCCGTTGGCTTGCGAGCTGGAAAAAACAAACTCTGATCAGGCCAATCACATTGTATATAATGGGTGGGCGGTCTTAACATAATGGCGGAAGAGTTGCGGCGGTTCCGGCGTGCCACTTTTAAACAAAGAAGCTGGCGAACAGCGGTTTTTCGAATCGGCTTTGTCCGTGACTCTGGAAGACATGGAGTTAAGCTTTTCTTTGAGAAAAGAACAAAGAACAACACAGAAGTCATTCTTAAGAATGGAAGATGTGTTCTGAGTTTTGCTGACCGGATGCGACGAAAGTTTAATCTATCAACTAGCTCCGCTTCACCTTTTTCGTTGCTCTGGTTGGTTGTAGCACTATCCTATTGCGTGCAGAGGGAATTTGAAAGACAACCGTTTATCCCGCCTCTCGGATTGGGCCCTGCCAATGGTGAGTTCCCAGACCCAACATCTTGATGTGGATCTGGCTTGTCAGGCTAATAGGATGTGTTTGGTTGAGGTTATTAACCAGCTAGCAAAGTGCTGCCGTTATGCTGACTGGTGTTCATTCACTCTTCAGTTTCAGCTCAAATACAATGCCTGACATTATCAACCCTGGGTTATTTGCGGCAGTGTTATTTTGTTCTCATGTTCTCACAGTAGTCCTATGTTTTATTATAGTTGTTTTTCATTATGGCCTCGAAAACGCACAGTGATGTCTGTAATCACTTTGATCATGAAGAATTAAGTGCAAGATGTGCATTGCCAATCTGTCATATATATGTATGGGCAAAACATTGCATGTAGGGCAATTCCAGCATTATGGACGTGACATTTGCAGTCAAAACTTAAAATATATAAATTCTTAGAGAATACATTTAATACCAATATATTGAACAGTTATACACATATATACATATATATATATATATATACACACTTTTGTACTGTAAAAATGTTAAAGGTGCAGTATGTAATATTGACAGCTACTGGTTGAAATGGGTACTGCAGTTCAAATTCAAAATATTGGAGAGAGTTGTTTCCCCTGCCCCCTCCTCTTCAGACTCGATGCTCACATGGGTTGCCAGATTGAGGACACACAACAGGAACGTTCGCAGTTGACAATGTACACTGCACGTTGATCAGTTATTGTTTGCAATGTTTAATAGCTGATGCTTTTAGGTCGGGTAGAATCTGCGATCTCTGACCCAGTTTGTTTGCTGGCTTCCATGGCTGCAATATGCTGCGTTTTCTGCCAACTGGCAACCTGGGGAGTAGTGTTGTCACGATACCAAAATTATGACTTCGATACGATACCAGACTAAAATACCACGATACCGATACTAAATCGATACCACAGCAAAAGAAACGTCAAAGTAATTGAATAATATGACAGAACTTACTATTCATTTTTTTTATAAATAATTTTTTTTTAAACCCTAAAAACTCACTTGGCCAGCATGTTCCTGCCCTGCTTTTTGACCATTCCCTCCTCTTTATTTAAAAATAATAATATAATAATAATAACTACATGCCAGTGTGAACATCCTTACAGAGATGTTTGCAACAATCACATTATTAACATTCACTAACCTTTCAGCAGGTTGGGACGACCAAAATCTCATTTCATGATACTAATAATTAAATATTTTTAAATGTAATTTTATAATTACAATATAGACATTTAATTTAATTTTATCTTTGTTTTTAAAAATAAGCAAAAATGTAAATTACAAACAATATGACAAAAACTGTGCATTCAAGAAAGAAATTAAATAATCAAATTCACTCTAGAAATTAACTATACACTGATTCTCAAGCTATTCAGTCAAGCATGGGGTGGTTTTCTATTTTCTTTTGTTGTTTGATTAACTTTAATCACACAGAATATTAGGCCTGGCCCTTTAAGAGCTGCACGGACCCAATACACTGTAACACATTTTTCACTCAACTCTGTACACGTTCACTAAAGACATATCCGACTGTGTTTACCTGAATACTCGTCAGGATGTGCATTTTTACATATTTTTGACCATTTAAAGCCAATAATCCGAAGCTGGTGTCACGATCCCGCGAGTCCGGCAGTGCGAGCACGTCCCGCATTGCGCTTTATTTTCTCACGAATTCGTTTCTGTTGCTTTGTGTATATTTAACTCTTCTGCTTCCAGTGTTCAATGAACGGTGAAAGCAGAGCTCTGCACACACGTCCTGACTCCTCCCATTGTCGCAAATAAATACCGCTCTTATTAGGGTGCTGTCATTCATTTCATATCGTACCGTTTTTAATAGCAGGGTATCGTGATACTTTTCTAGTACCGGTATATCGTGCAACACTACCAGGGAATCGAAATACTATTGGGTAAATTGGCAGTGGGCGGGATCACACATTCCGACACGGAACTCGCATATCAAAGTAGAATAACTTGCATGTTTAAACTTAGAATGTTTCCTAAAACTTTGCAAACATGTTATGGTATTTTTATGCTTTAGTACAGTCAAAACAATTAACCGGTTATGCGGATGAGATCGGCCCCGAGGGGTTTACTGCTCTCTGAGGGATTTAGTCCTGGGAAGTGTGATGATGTCATGACGTCATCATTGTGAGCAGTGGCACTCGGTGACATTGAAATATGGATTATACTCTCTTGTCTCCATCTGTCAGAGAAAATCCAAATGGATTTGGACTTTTTTTTTTGAGCTAGAGAGAAAGGGATAAAATGAGTTAAAACATTCACAAGTTGAACTTTCATAATGTGACCCGTTTTTGCATGAAAAATAATATTTCGCAGGAAATAATGGAATGGGATCATTTGGGATTTGATTGGGCAAGTTTTCACTAGTCATGCATCATGAGAAATACATTTCTCTTCTGTCCTTCTTCCCTTTTTTGGTTTTTGAGAAGTGAGAAACAAGAAGTAGCTCAAGGCTTTGTGAATTATGTCACTGGAAAACAACATATTTGTTCTTCATTCAAGTAGTTGCCACGAATTGTGTGAAAGGAATGTGTCAGAAATGTCGTCACTCAGAATTGTCTGAGAGGAGAAATAGACCATGGTAAAAGAATAATGCTTATTCATCCTTCTGTATTTTTATGGTTTATTAGATGTGGTGTTTGTTTATTAGATTCTTTAAAACTGAATTACTGGATCAAGAATCAATCTCTACTAAATGAATCTCAGGATTCTGATTCATAATTATATTTGGATCATTCCACGCCCCACTAGTCCTCTCCGACTCTCTCTGTATTTGAACATAATCATCTTTTATAGTGTGTTATCAAGATGAAACTCCAGGTTATTGAGCATATGGGTGGTTCTTGATCCCTCTGTTCTGCAGGAAGCTTGGGTTTCAGCTGAAATCATATTAAAGCCTGTTTGAAGTGCTGAAGGTGTGTTGACCTCATTCGGTTAGGGTGTGGATTGAAAATATAAATGGGCACAATGCCTGTTACTTCACCATAATGATTTGTTCTGTTCTATCCATCTATCCGTCCGTCCGTCTGTCTGTCTGTCTATGTCTGTCTGTCTGTCTGTCTATGTCTGTCTGTCTGTCTGTCTGTCTGTCTGTCTGTCTGTCTGTCTGTCTGTCTGTCTGTCTATCTATCTATCTATCTATCTATCTATCTATCTATCTATCTATCTATCTATCTATCTATCTATCATCTGTCTGTCTGTCTGTCTGTCTGTCTGTCTGTCTGTCTGTCTGTCTGTCTGTCTGTCTATCTCTATCTATCTATCTACCTATCATCTGTCTGTCTGTCTGTCTCTGTCAATCGTCTGTCTATCTGTCTGTCTATCTATCTGTCTGTCTGTCAATCATCTGTCTGTCTCTGTTTGTCTGTCTGTCTGTCTGTCTGTCTATCATCTATCTGTCTGTCTATCATCTATCTATCTATCCGTCCGTCTGTCTGTCTGTCTCTGTCTGTCTGTCTATCTATCTATCTATCTATCTATCAATCATCTATCTGTCTGTCTGTCTGTCTGTCTGTCAATCGCCTCTGTCTGTCAATCGTCTGTCTGTCTGTCAATCGTCTGTCTGTCTGTCTCTGTCTGTCTATCTATCTATCTATCTGTCTCTCTGTCAATCATCTGTCTGTCTGTCTGTCTTTCTGTCTATATATATATATATATATATATATATATATATATATATATATATATATATATATATATATATATATATATATATATATATATATTATTATTTTTTTTTTTGTTATTAATAGTTACTGGCTTTATTGTATTCTTTTAGCTAATCATATGTATATCATCATCTTTTGTGCAGATCTGAAGAAGACTCTAGCTGTTCTTCTGGATAATATAATGCAGAGATTATCAAAGCTGGAGTCTAAAGTGGACAATATCATGTACAACGGCACAAGTACCAACCTGACCAATGGAACCGTGACCCCTGGACCGAACGCTGTCAACCCAGAGAAAGTCAACGTGGCAGGTACAGATGGTCTTTCTCATCATACTTTACTCTTTGCACTGATATATTTTCTGCTAATCTTCCTATTGAGCATTTTCAGCACTTCGATTTCCTCTTGACTGCCCCATTCCACCCCCTCCCTTCCCAAAGTCAGCATCCCTCCGCAGACCTCAAACACGGCTATCTTTACACATCGCGGCAAACACTCTTGTATATGCACGTATGCATCACACATGCATACATGGTTTCCTTTCACAGTTCCTGCCCTCTTTATTGGATTCCATTGATTTTCCTTCAGCTCCAAGATGATTAACGACCATGTTAGAAAACAAACTATTTGTAGTTTCACCATCAAGTGTTTGCTAGAATGAAAGGGCTTGGTTACGTTATGGGTGGTAGCTTTGTATTGGAAGACAATGGGATATTCATCAGCAAATAATGTTGGATGGGGCTTCATTTTGTCAATTTTAATTTGATTTGTTCATTAAAAGTAGAAGTATTTTTCTTTTAGGATTTTCATTTAGGATTGTACCTCTATGAGGTTCTCTGCTTAGGTGGTTTTTGTGGTTTACAGTGACGTTAGTTAATTTTTTTCTTCATCTGTGTTTATTAATCCGCTGATGTAGTGTTGTTTTAGGTTGTATTGACAGAGCAGAGCTGAATTTGTCACTAAAGCGAAGTTTGACTTGACCTATTTTGGACATTTACCACAGTATTGCCATGTTTTTTGAGTATGTACAATGGTAATACTATGTCTCTAGGCATTTCCCACAGTAATACCATGTTTTGTATGTGTACAGTTCCATTCCTATGGCTTTGGATATTTACTACAGCAATACCAATGCCATCAATATCACGTTTTCCTGTGCATGTACAGTAATACCATGATTTGGACATGGATACAGTAATGTCATGGTTTTTGGATATGTTAGATAATAATGTTTGTTGGACAGTTTCTATAGTAATGTGCTTTTGTGCATTTAAGGTTGTAGTACCACTGTTTTGGACATTTACCATGGTAATAAGCTTATATTAAAATACCGTGGTATTAAAATCTGATATATTTGCTGTAACATGCTACCACCTCAGTGTTTTTCTGTAAAGGTTGTATGTGGGTGATTTCTCTGTCGCTTGACTTGATGTGCGATGATCACATCCGCACAGGATGTGATCATCGCCTCTGACTCTTTGTGCTTAATATAGGCCAAACCCCTGTTGAGTCATGTGGCGCTTGACAGCGACTGGATATTGCTAATTCTCTCTCTCTTTCTGACTGCTTTTTTGACAGACCGCTGTGATGACAGGTCTGGTGAACACCTTTGTTTAGATCTCAAACTGAGCTGAATTGCTTTAAGGCACATTAAGCAGCAAAAGCAGGTTCCCATTACAGTATGTTATGGATCTGGTGTTATTATGGCATTAAGTTATGTAATACTTTCCTTTCAATGCTAACTTGATTTGCGATGATTGTGCTGAACATAAATAATTTAGCTATTTTCGCAATTATAAACAGCACTTGATAACGCAAGCATTACATCATAGTTGGGGTTAGAGGTCATTCATAAACATTTTATGTTTTAGCGCATAGAGTGATGCAGGTGTGATGTCACTTTGTAGGCCAACCGGAAGTTCGCATCACACTGGTTCCCTCGATTAAAAACCAATAGGATTTTCTCACAGGCTTTAGGATTATCGTAAATGATAAGCTCTGTGTTCAGCAAAAGTTTGTGATACTTACACATTTTGTCCGTCATTATAATTATCACAGATGAACACAACTTTTGTTAATTTTGAAGCCTAATTGCAGTCACCACAAGTAAAAAGCTAAAGGTTGGCTATAAACAAACTAGACCACGGTCACATGAATTTAACATCGAATTCAGTATCCACTTGTTAGCAACCCCTTTTTTTAAGACACGTAACCGCTTCAAAAAATATGTATGTGTGGGGTAATACTGATGTCTTTTATGTTGTAGAATAAAACGTGAAAGTGTCTTGAGCTCGTGTTCACCACAGACCTTATTTCAGCCATTTAAACAAAATCCCATTAAAAAAAAACACATCGACTTTGGGATGATGGAACTGGAAGTGCTAAAATGCTAACTCGCTTCCGTGTTTTGGCCTACAAAATGATGTCATACCTGCACCACTCTATTGGTCTCTAATTAGTATGAGTTTGTATGATATTATTCATAATTTTTCAGACAATAAAAATAGCCATAGTACCTTGACTTGTAAGCAACATGTTGAAGGGCTGTTTACACCAAGAATGATAACTATAAAGATCTACACCAAAGTACGACAACATGTTTATTAATAGCGCAAGCTGCAGTTACGTCGTCTTCCACTTTAAATTTGGGTGGATTTTGATTGGCTGTCAATTTTTGTTGTTGTTCAACAGCTAGAAATAGTTGTTCTGAAAGTGACTCCAATGATATTGTTTCTCACAGAGCTGCCAACTCTCACGCATTGGCCGTGAGACACACGCATTTGATTGGTTTCACACGCTCACACGCCACACCCCCGATTTCTCACGCTGAAGTGTCCACCCGGTCGGTCAAATGCCTGAAAGATGAGTTTATCTATAGGTCTACCTGTTGAGCCTCTCATGATCGACTAGTTATGCTTTCGGTGACGGGGTTCAAGATAAATGTGCAAATAAATACGGTGTAGCGCGACCAAAAGCTACATTCCGTTTTGGGTTCTGACGAGAACGCACCGCTTCGCTCATTACAGGCTCGGTGTGACGCTCAGCTCAATACGCAGGCGCGCTCCACTCAATCGCTTACGGCCCAAGAAAAAAATGTGGTTGGCCCCTCCAAATCTCACACCAAGATTTTTTGAAAAGTTGGCAGCTCTGTTCTCACTGTGATTATCGTTATAGTTGTGGTGTGGCTAACCATTCTCATAGAATTAGAACAATTACTAAAACTGTTATATTTATCATCCTTGGTGTAAATGGCCCTTAAAATGACCAAGAACACTGTAGCAACTATATAGCATATAGCATCCAGTTCACATTAGCAACCACAAAACGACATGCTAGAATAAACCAGAACACACTCTGCAAAGGAAAATCTGTAGCAACTGCTTACCATCATTTTAAAACCACATAGATTAGTGGATGCTAGTTTTCCAATGTGTTGTTTTCTCAACAGACACAATCTTTTAAGACTACAGGACACGGCCAACCTGTCGTAGATGTTTTTGAGAACTCAAACCAACATTTTCAGATGCAAGTCATAGTTCAGGATGACAGCAGCTTAAATCTTTACATGCAGTCCCAAGCTCTCTAAAGTGCTATTATTCCCCGACGAATGACAGAGTGGGTCTGGCAGCTAGTGAAGAAAAGAAAGAAAAGTCCTGCTTCTCAAAGCTATCAAACGACTCTTTATAGTCCATCAACATGAGGACAAACCTAAGCAATACCGTCTGAGAGGCCCTCACAAAGACTCATTGTGGTCTTGGTGTTGGAACTGTAAAACGGCAAATGTACGTGTGAACTCTTGCACTCACACCAGAGAACATTCGCCTTCTGCTCGTTCTTGCCGAGTTCCTCTCAATGTTTGAAGGAAAAAAAGAGTTTTTTGTTTGTAGGTCACCTGCTGTTAACCTAAAAAAGTGCTATGAATCCCAGCAGTAAACCTTGTGTCTTTGTTGCATCGTTTGAAAGTTGTTTTTCTTTCTCTCAGTTGACAACCAACGTACTAGGGCTTCACGATATATAGTTTTAGGATCGATACCGCGATGTGCGCATCAGCGATAGTCACATCACAGGGTGTTCTGTGTCAAGTATAGGGATCGTTAATCTGTACGGACCAGGCACCACAGTTCAAAACGCACGTGATTCTCAGGTTAATTGCAGAGTTTAGCTATCATACTCCAAAAGTTTATAATTTGCACGATTAAGGTCCTGTCAGTTTATTATTAAATCTTTAGAGTGCAAGAAGACACGAAAGAGAACTCAATTCTGAACTTTTGCGTACACAGAAATTTCAACCTATTTTCTGTTTCACATGTAGATTTTAGAACAATTGATTTAACTTATAATTAGTGGCTAAGCAACCGATTGTATCGGTTAGTTTTTTTTTCCGCCAATGGGAGTGTATGGCAGCCCATAGAACCATGTGGTAAAAAGTTGTGAAATTTGGCACACTGATCGAGGTCAGTCCAAACATTCACCACAGCAACTTTTGAGTCTCTAACTCAATCCCTCTAGCGCCACCAACTGTCCAAATTTTCCTTCGGTCAAGATGATTCGATTGCACCCATTTTCCTTCATGACTGTTTTCCCGCCCAAAAAACCCTACTTTTTTTTAACTCCTAGACCGTTTGTCTGATTTTCATGAAAATCGAATCAGATCATCTACAGACCATGTTGGCAAAAGATATCAAAAGCTTTTTGATAGACCCAACCATTCACGAATAACGTGCAAACGAATTTGACGAAGAGCAAGCCAAATTGGACGTGAGGCTATATCTCCGAAACGCTTTGGCGTATTCAGACCAAACTTGGTAGTGCATGACCTGAGGCTACATGCAGCGTTTGGGCACAGCGCCACCTACTGGTCAAAAGATGTGACAATTTTTCTTTTTTGCTTATAACTTCTGAATGGTTTGCTCAAAATGGCGTCGTCCATTTCGAATTTTGTCCTAAAATGCTGTATTTTAAGAACGCATTAGCGCATCGTTATGAAACTCGGCATGTGTCATCGGGACCATGCCCTGAAGGTACTCAAAAAGTACTCAAAAAGACAGCGCCACGTTGCAGTAAAAAGTTGAAATTTCCCAAAATGCTAATAACTTTTGATTAATTTTGCCGATTTTAATTTAACTGGTCTAGATAGATTCCTTGGGTCACGCCATACTAAATGAATGGCACACCAAGGACGATAACTATGGCAATAATTATAACATTTTAATAAGCATTCTAATTCAGTGAGACATGGGAAATCCAGACCATAACTATACTATATAGCTATACGATATAAAGGTACAATATCATTGGAATCACTTTCAGAACAGCTGATGAATGTTAAAAACATTTGTTGACAGCCAATTAGAAACCACCAACTTTAAAAGAGCTCAAGCATTTAAAGCAGTAGATGCCATAACTGCACATAGGCCTATAATAGACAGAACTTTATTGTGCGTTGGGGTGGATGCTAATATAGTTATCTTTATAGTTAGCATTCTTGGTGTAAAGAGGCCTTAACTGTAACTTTAGGCATGTGTCTCTTCTCGCTAGCCAGTATGAACGTTTTCTTTGTGCTATTGTTCTAAGCCTGCAAGTGTTTAGCTTATTAATTATACGTTGGCCTTGCGTCCAACGGCGGCATCTACGAGCACAATGAAGCAAGCCATTCTGTTTGCTAACAGTGGGTATCTCTGTGTCTCTCGTTCTCCCTCTCTCTCCGAGGAGTCAAGAGCCAGAACCGTAGAGCGTGCCAGCGGCGTCATTTCAGCAGCGTCCAGAGAGACAGTAACAGACACCGCTGGCGCAAACAAACGCACACACATAGACACACAAGACACGGGCCGAACGAACACCTGGGCTCTCTTTGCTGTTGGCACGCGGAGCCGATAACCTCTGAGAAAGAGAGAAAGCCCGGGTGAAACGTGCTATGTTTGGATAGATAACATCGGCAGGTGACGGTTCAGTGTTTTAATAGGGTGGATCCGCAGACACGGATGTGAGATAATGTCAATACAGGTCTGATAATATCCTGATAGGCAAGACAGTGGGAATCAAACATTAACATATTACAGGTGTTAAGTGTGTCAGTTTTGAGCTAGCACTAGTGCCAATTTTTCCCAAACACTCCCACAGTCTTCAGTATATTTAGGCCTGGTCAGGATTCTCAAACAAACAGAGCAATGTTTTGCGCAACAGTGTTTATATTTCAGCAAATATATAAGCTTGCTTCTGCATATTAAACTCTTAGGAGTACCTACACATACAAAATAATAACACACTTTACCTTTAAATTTTCTTTAATCATCATCCGTGTTAACAGACCTCTTTAGCCTACTGACAGGTTACATCCACACTAAAACATTAAAAGATATTTTCTTCTGCTTTGCTCTAGTTTCTGGTGACAAAGCCATTTTAACAGCGTTTTACCATTGTTAAAATCAAAGAAAAAATTTATAAAAATGGTTCTAGCTTGTGTTGACCTTGCTGCATTGAAAATAAGTTATTTTCTAGCATCAGTTTGTTGTGATTTATCAGATTTGTTGATGCAGATGTAATATGCTAATTCAACTGTGATGCATCTGAAAGTGAGAATCCTACACAAGAAAAAGGACAACATTCACATTTTAAAAAATTATAATGGAGAAAATGTAAACATAGACACAAAGGTACAAAATAGGACTGCATGAATTATTGTTTTAGCATCAATATCGCGATGTGTCATTTATATTAGGTCTGTGCATTCGTCTTAAAGGGACAGCAGGCTAATGTACACGCAGCTGTTTGTGTCACCAGTGGTGATCAAACAACAAAAGAGAAAGTTACTTTTGTAGCTTTAACAAAGATAAATTGTATTAATTAATTATATTAGTTATATTTCATTTATACACTGAAGACTGTTATTTTACATTTGATTATTTAATTTAACTTATTCCAATTGTATCTCTATTTTATTTATCTGTGCTTGTAATTTGTTTATTATTTTCTATGCAGATTCACTCCAAAATCACCCCAATTATTCTAGAATGATTCATTCTTTTCAAATGGGTCTATTCAAATCATATGGTGAAATTTTTATATCGCAATATATAATCGCAGAAAAACAAAATATTGCATATACGTTTTTCCAATATCGTGCAGTCCTAGTAAAAAGTGTTTTGTCTTTTTCTTTTGTTGTGCGATTAACAAATTACACAGACGGCAGCAGGTTTATTAGGCTGCTGTCACTTTAAGATTGAACATAAGGATCCATTATAATAATATCAATTGTTTCCGTTCACCTAAGCCATAAGCAACTGTGCTTACTTTTGTGTGTGTGTGTGTGTGTGTGTGTGTCCATTCAAGCACAAATGAAATTCGGTGTTTGTGTGCTCTCTGCATTAAGTGCACTGTAAAAAATGATAGGATCAATAAGTTTAACCTTTTAAGTTAATTTAACTCATCAAAATAAGTTTCAACTCACTCTTATAACTTGTATAACTTAAATTAAAAAGTATCATTCATCCCTACATAAGTGATCATTTTAAATATGTTTTCCCATACCATTTTCATTTGGAATCTGTTATCCAGATTAGCGTGATTGAGAGCAGATTCACATTTGCTCAAAAGTTCCCAGTTCTGGATGTTTATCACCTGTTTTTGCAGAGCCGGAGGTCTCCAGAGAGTCCGTGGTTGGGTGTGGAGCATCCCTGCTGTTGGTTTCATACGTCCGGGGCGGATGTGGCTTCCTCGTTTAGGGAACTGATTAAATCAGTAATACTAACCACGACTTGCGCAAAAGTTCTTCTCACCCAACATGCAAGCCAACCACGATGGGGACTTCCTCTTTTGTATTTGGCAGAAGACATTCCATAGATTTTGAAGTAAACGACATTTAGCATGTTTAGAAATGAATAAAGATAGTATTTTAGTCAATTGGACCATTTATTGGAGATATTTTTAGGAATGTTTTAGGAACTCATGAAGTGAGTGTGTGGTCCCGGAGGGTCTGGTTTTGAGTTTCTTCTGTCGGTTTTGATGCTTTTGTGCAGCGTCTTGAAGCGGTATGTTGCTGATGAGAGAGCACATGTTTTTTTTTTTCTTCTCTGTATTGCCTCCATTTGTGTGTAATTAATTGTCTGTAAGTCTCATTGTTTGACTCTTCAGCTCTTGTGTATTCAGAAATGTGATCATTATTATCAGTGCTCGGTACTGAAAGGCCTATTGTGTTGGACTGTTCTCATGTGGGACGATGATCTGATTCAATGGAACTTAATTAAGGGCCCTAAACATTTGTCTAGTTGCTGTTTTAGTAATCCCTATGTGAATAAATCAATACATAGGTAGGTCCAAGTCCAAGAAGTGGGCTGAGTAATGCTGTATCATGTGTTCTGAATGATTTATAAGCTTTTGCACCCATGGGGACCTCAATTTATGTCCCCACGGTGACATGAGTCTGTGTGCATTCAGGTTGAAGTCCCCACCAGGATAGAAAAACAAGTACACACACACTCACACTCTCTCTCTCACACACACACACACACACACACACACACACACACACACACACACACAATAATATATATATATATATATATTTATATTTATATATTTATATTTTACATTCTTTGAGCTAGTCGTATTTTGATGTACAGCCTTTAATTTTATGCCATCCTAGAATAAAAAAATTTTTAATCAAATAAAATAAATATAGTCTTATTTGATGTACAGCATTTAATGCCATCTTAGAATATATTTATATATATTTATATTTAAAATGTACATTTTGAATATATTTTAAATAATAATATTTGATTAAACATTTTAAACATAATCCTTTTATTATAAAATAAACATTTATAAAATATAAAATTTATAAAATACATTTATTTATATATTTATTACACATACAGGTGCTGGTCATGTAATTAGAATATCATCAAAAGTTGATTTTATTTCTCTAATTCCATTCAAAAAGGGAAACTTGTTTATTATATTAATTCATTACACGCAGACTGGTTTATTTCTTTTAATTTTGATGATTATAACTGACAACTAAAGAAAATCCCAAATTCAGGATCTCAGAAAATTAGAATATTGTGAAAAGGTTGAATATTGAAGACACCTGGTGCCACACTCTAATCAGCTGATGAACTCAAAACCTGCAAAGGCCTTTAAATGGTCTCTCAGTCTAGTTCTGTAGGCTACACTATCATGGGGAAGACTGCTGACCTACAGTTGTCCAAAAGACGACCATTGACACCTTGCACAAGGAGGGCAAGACACAAAAGGTCATTGCAAAAGAGGCTGGCTGTTCACAGAGCTCTGTGTCCAAGCACATTAATAGAGAGGCCAAGGGAAGGAAAAGATGTGGTAGAAAAAAAAGTGTACAAACAATAGGGATAACTGCACCCTGGAGAGGATTGTGAAACAAAATCCATTCAAAAATGTGGGGGAGATTCACAAAGAGTGGACTGCAGCTGGAGTCAGCGCTTCAAGAACCACTACGCACAGACGTATGCAAGACATGGGTTTCAGCTGTCGAGCCACTCTTGAACAACAGACAGCGTCAGAAGCGTCTCGTCTGGGCTGAAGACAAAAAGGACTGGACTGCTGCTGAGTGGTCCAGAGTTATGTTCTCTGATGAAAGTAGATTTTGCATTTCCTTTGGAAATCAGGGTCCCAGAGTCTGGAGGAAGAGAGGAGAGGCACAAAATCCACGTTGCTTGAGGTCCAGTGTAAAGTTTCCACAGTCAGTGATGGTTTGGGGTGCCATGTCATCTGTTGGTGTTGGTCCACTGTGTTTTCTGAGTTTTAGAGCACTTCATGTTTCCTGCTGCTGAACAACTTTATGGAGATGCAGATTTTCCAACAGGACTTGGCACCTGCACACAGTGCCAAAGCAACCAGTGCCTGGTTTAAGGACCACGGTATCCCTGTTCTTAATTGGCCAGCAAACTCACCTGACCTTAACCCCATAGAAAATCTATGGGGTATTATGAAGAGAAAGATGCGATATGCCAGACCCAACAATGCAGAAGAGCTGAAGGCCACTATCAGAGCAACCTGGGCTCTCATAACACCTGAGCAGTGCCACAGACTGATCGACTCCATGCCACGCCGCATTGCTGCAGTAATTCAGGCAAAAGGAGCCCCAACTAAGTATTGAGTGCTGTACATGCTCATACTTCTCATGTTCATACTTTTCAGTTGGCCAAGATTTCTAAAAATCCTTTCTTTGTAATGATCTTAAGTAATATTCTAATTTTCTGAGATACTGAATTTGGGATTTTCCTTAGTTGTCAGTTATAATCATCAAAATTAAAAGAAATAAACATTTGAAATATGTCTGTGTGTAATGAATGAATATAATATACAAGTTTCACTTTTTGAATGGAATTAGTGAAATAAATCAACTTTTTGATGATATTCTAATGATATGACCAGCGCCTGTGTATACACTTTATATAGTAGGTGCAGTGTGACCTGGACTTTTTTTTTTCATGAGATTCACCTTTATTTAAAGCAATCATCTATGTTCGGTCTTGGTCTGATTTTGAAAATGAAACGTGTGTGAGTCACATCCATTTGAAAGCTTCAGCAAAACCATTCCTGCTTGGCAGAAAGACTGAACGGCCTCAAATCGCCTAGAACAGAGATTATACACACACAGCACTGTACATTCACGCTCTGCAGAAGTGCCCTTGGTGTGTGTTTTCTGGCGTGAGAGAAACAAACACACGCTGCTCTGAGGGAAATGTGTGTCACTGAAGCGCAAAAGAGAGAGAGCGAGAGAGCTCTCCTGAGTGCTTTTCCTCTCTCGCTCCTCCATTTCTTGCTGTTTTCATTTTGTTGAAAGACACACTCATTGTCTGCTTGATGATTGTTGTGTTTGTCGTGGGGGTCTCGCACTAGCCCGGAGGAGTGTGTGATGGAAAACGCCCATCTGTGTGTTTACGAGATTGAGTGTTTACAAGGGTGTATGTTAAGCCTGTGTCAAGCACAGCTGTTTTTTCCACTTTATGTAGCCGCACATGCAGAAGAAAGAGTTTAAATTGTTCCCTATTTCTCCTTCTCAACTAATCATTGTTTTTACATCTGACTGTATTAAGGAAGTTCAGTAAAGTTCATGAAAGAAAAAAACCCATGTGACTACTTATGTCATGAAGTTATCAGGTAATCAACAGTCAAATGTGTGATGTGATTTGTAATAAACTCTCTTAAAATATATATTTTGAGTAATTTTGAGTATGTAGTAAGGCAGTATGTAAATATTGAGGTGTGTTGCTATGGCATAAAATTGCATTTTCATATCATGCATTGCATTTTTTTAACATACTCTTTGCTTTTTTAAAAAAAAAAATTTATGTTAATTATTGTAAAACGTTGGGTTGGATCTTAAATTCCTGATGCTTTTTTTTCGAAAGCTAGTCCACTTTGGCTGCACTAAAGGGATTGTGGGTAATATTAGCCTAAAGCGCATGAACGTATGCACACTTCAAAAATCCGTTGGATTCCTGATACTTTTCTTTAACAGAAAATGTCCCAAAAACCATTGCAAACTAGTCCACTTTGGTTTGAAGGGATCAGAAAATATTAGCCTAAAGTACATGAAATGCACACTTCAAAAATCTGCTCTATTCCACGTTTCTTTAACAGAAAATGTCCCAAAAACCATTGCAAACTAGTCCACTTTGGTTGCGCTGAAGGGATCGTGGGTAATATTAGCCTAAAGTACATGAACGTATGCACACTTCAAAAATCTGCTCTATTCCTTACACGTTTCTTTAACAGAAAATGTCCCAAAAACCATTGCAAACTAGTCCAATTTGTTACTGCTGAAGGGATTGTGGGTATTTTTAGCCTAAAGTACATGAATGTATGCACACTTAAAAAAATCCACCGGAAATAGTATACCACTTTGTAGTTTGGTGTACTTTTTAGAACTGTCCAAAGTACAATTTGCGACATGCTATTTTAAATATCAAATACTGTTTAGTATGGATAACGTGCAAATTTGGAATTGGGTTTAGCTAATATCAGTACAGATTATATCGCCACATCCCAGAATGCTTTGCCATGAACCTCTCTTGTCTAATCTCATTTCTTCTCATCTCATCTTAACTAAAAAAGATGAGATGAGAAGTCAATAGAAAATCACCGCAAACAAATTGAATTGTGACGCAAGGGATTGTGGGTAACATTAGCCAGAGAATGCATGCACGGGTGCATACTTTGAAAATCGTGTACTTTTTGATTTGGGACTCCAGTATTGCAAATTATTTAGTATGCATTTTAGTATGCATACTGAATTCAGAACAGCATATTAGAATTGTAGTACGATAAAAAGATATGGTAGATGTAGTACGAGTAGTAGGCTGTTATTCAAATTCAGCCTGGATTTAAACTTAGTATCATTACTGATGGCATCACTGCATCCCATAATGCCTTGCATGGGCCTTCATGTTATTTGATTCTGCCTTGCAAAACAATCCCTCTGTGGTAAATGAGTATGTCCAATGTGTATGTGAAACAGATCAGGCTTTGTTTGTGAATTCATGTCTAATTTAGTCCAATTAAGGCATGATTAAGGTCTAATTTAGCTCTTAATTGTGTTTGTTTGTTAAGCACACCCATCCAGCCGAATGAGTTAGTGTTCACAACATGATCATGCTGAACAGAGATATATTTCACAGCTTGTTTTTGTTTTCATCCCTCTTTTTCTGTCTTTCAGCCATATTTTGGTGCTTCATTAAGTGATTTTGGTTGTCTCCTCCATGACCATTGTGTTATTTGTGTCATGTGACATAAATGGGCCTAAATTCTTTGTTAGCATGAGACCTTAAACCAAATGTGGATTTGTGAATGACGCGTACATCCTTTACAGTTTTGTGTTCCCTCAGCGGGATGTTTGTTTCATTTACAGGAAGCACTCTTAATGTGTGCTGTTCTATTTAGGTTGCGGCCAGCCATTGTTCTACAGCGTCATCATGTCTTGCGCATTATGAAGGAGAGAAAGAGAGCAGAAAGATGATCCAATCCTTGCAAATCAAATTATTGTAAATCACATGGCTAACACCCTTACATTGCTGCAGTTTGTGTCCTTGTCTCCCCTCCCTTTATCTCATCTTGTCTCTTCTCATCGTCTCCTTTTCTGCTCACTCATCTTGACTCGTCTTGTCACTTCTCCTCTCATTTGTCTCATCTCTTTTGCTCTCTTCTTTGTTTCTGATTATCTCCAATACACTCATATTGTTTCCTCTCCACTTATCTCTTTTCCCTTCTTTTCAATCTCATCTCACCTTGTTTCCTCTCACCTTTCATCTTCTATCAGCTCTACTCAACTCTTCTCCTCATCTCAAGTCTTCACATCTCTCAGCTCACCTATTTTCTCTTCTCACTTCATCTTGTATCAACTCTTCTCCACTCTACTCTACTCATCTCAACTCATCATAAATCTTCTCATCTGAACGCTTCTCAATTCTTCTGATCTCATCTCATCTATTCTCAACTCATCTTAAATCTTCTCATCTGAACGCTTCTTAACTCTTCTGATCTCATCTGAACTCTTCTCATCTCAACTCTTCTGATCTCATCTCCTCAACTCTTCTCATGAACTCCTCAACTCTTCTAAATCTCATCTGAACTCTTCTCAACACTTCTGATCTCATCTCATCTCAACTCTTCTCAACTCCCCTATTTTCTCTTCTCACTTCATCTTGTATCACCTCTTCTCCACTGTTCTCAACTCTTCTCAACTGATTTAATCTCAACTCTTCTCATCTGATCTGATCTCATCTCTCTTCTCACCTCACCTGGATTTCTTTCCGCTCCCTTTATCTTGCATCATCTCATCTCAATTTACCTGGATCCTCTCTCCTTTAATTTTATATCATCTCACCTCACCTCACCTGGATTCCTGTCCTTTTATCTTGTCTAATATTATCTCATCTCGTATTGTCTATTTTCCTTTCATATCATATTGTTTTGTTTCCTTGTTCCTTCTCATCTCCTCTCTTCTCTCATCTCTTTTACTCTCATCTTGTCTCATCCCATCTCCTCTCCTTTTGCCTCATCTCATTTTATTTAATCTTCTCTTGTCTCCTTGCCTTTCACATAATCTTGTTTCCTTTTGTCTTCTTTCATCTGGCCTCTTCTTCTCTCATTTTGTCTCCCCTTTCTCCTTCATTTTCTCCTCTCATGTTCTTACATCTCTCCTCTCCTCTCTCTCCTCTCTCTCCTCTCCTCTCTCTCTCTCTCCTCTCTCTCCTCTCTCTCCTCTCCTCTCTCTCTCCTCTCTCTCCTCTCTCCTCTCCTCTCTCTCCTCTCCTCTCCTCTCTCCTCTCCTCTCCTCTCCTCTCCTCTCCTCTCCTCTCCTCTCCTCTCTCTCCTCTCTCTCCTCTCCCCTCCTCCCTCCCCTCCCCCTCCTCCCCTCCCCCTCCCCTCCTCTCCTCTCCTCTCCTCTCCTCTCTCTCCATTTCCTGTAAAAAAAACAATGGTATTTGATTGAACTGCAAGCTTCAATAATCTTCTTCTGGCATCCGGGTCTATGGATCCTGTTAATCTCCTCAGGGATTTTAGAGCTAATACAGACAGGAGAAGATGATCGGTGGCAAAAATGTCAGGGTTGCATTTAAGTCGAACACTAGAATCATATGACTTCAGGCTAAATTACACAAGTCACTATGGCTCTGTTATGATATTATGATTTAACTGTCCTTTGATCGCTGTCAAATTAGCTGATATGAATAGCTGTTTAAGCTTAAAACATTGTTTAAACAATGTTTAACACACTTACAAACGGCATCTCCGCAGGATGACATCATATACTTGTGTCAGCCTTGCACTTTATATTCTACAATGGTTGGCAGTTTAAACTCTGAAACTTGAGTCACTGAGATTTCTTATTGCCATTATGCCCTTGAGCATGACTCTTTACTCCCTGGACCACCCAAACGATTGCACTGAAAATCGCCTCAGATAAAAGCGACCGTGAAAGTATAAAAGTCTGTACTTGGATCAGGGTTTGTCTGCAGTATGTGGGTGCTTGTTTGCATTCGAAAAAAGGCACATTTGCTTGTACAGTAGATTAGTGTACCTACTTCTCCACTGCGCCTCACGTCCCTAAAGATTCGCCTCTTTCTACAAATAGTGCATTCATGCTCCAAGGTTATTTCATGACATATTTGTTGACTGAATCCATATCAGTAGTTTCACAGAAGGAAGGAGATGTAGGAATTTGATGGCTTGACAGAAACCGTGGCAAAGAGAAAGGAAAAAGTGAGGTTTGATTTGTTTGTTTGCCCCTAAATGGGAAGTTAGAAGTGAAAGTTCAAAGTACAAAGCTGTGCCATCGTTATTTAAAAGGTGATGACTCCAGTCTTTTTTATGATCATGTCTTTTATATAATGCTGTAGATTGTATTTAAACAAAATGATATCTGCTAAGAAATAATGGCGCAACAGTTTTAAAAAGTCATTTTTCACTATTATTTTGAGATCTGTATTTTCATGGGTTTAAAGTAACATTTTTGACACAGTGTAATGTAATAATGTAACATTTTTGACATGCCAAACATTCAAGATTCAAGAGTTTTTCTGTCACATACACATAAAACTCCTGAATCTTGAATCTTGAATGTTTGGCATGTCAAAAACGTGTCAAAAACATGTCATATCTCTGAGCAACATGTAATTTATTTAAGCCAGGAAATAAACCTATTTACTTAAAATAAGTATGCAAAAAGCATTTTGAATGTCTTCAGCATGTTTTATTATTACCCAAAAATCAAACATGTGCACCCCTTATGCACATTATCATGTCCGTCAAAAACCAGCTGGGTGTCAGTTGGATTAGAACTAAAAACATCGACACACTCATGGGCATCAGTCACTTCGCTGAATAAATAAGTATTACCTTGCGATCCATCTGTTTTCAAATCAACATCATTTGAATAGCACAACATCGATGTCTGTCAAAAAATAACATGCACAATACAGGGAGTACACACATTTCCTACCAAACATTTTTTTGACTACGTTACAACTTTCTGAGAAAAGGGAGATAAAAGTAGCCTGATCAGTTTCAACATGCTGTCTGTCAGAGACAGATATGTAACGTGCATAATTTGATATTGCACACAAGTATAAATTTGCTGAAATTGCAAATTGGAATGAATCAGGGAACTGAGTCCAATACTTCACACGGTATGCTAATGAGAATAAACGCCAATCCATTTGAAAAACATCACCGGGTTAGTGAACATAATTCAACGTGTTTGTTTTGACGGACATTTTTTTTTTTTTCTACACATTCTGATTCTGACATTCCTGATTTGAATATTTTTATAATTTTTATAATTTTTTCTGAATCTTGAGATGAGTCCCTGTAATCGTCCACTTTGACTCTTATGCTGATAATATCTGGTAATATATATTAGAAACTTGACAGGTGATTTTTATAAAATGTAGTTTCATCATTATCTCAGCTCTTTAAAAGATTAAGGCAATTATCAAAGTTTGATCAAATGTTGTTTTAATTTTCCAATAAAAGATGATACATTTTTACATGTATTTGTTACATTGAATTACCCTTAGCAGATTTTTACTCATGTTATCCTTAACAAAAGATAGTAGTCCAATTTCGATCTTCAACACATTGCTTCAAAAACGGTAATGAAATACATTGGTTTTTAACACGTCTTCGAACACTAAATATCATAGATGTCTTATAAAAGAAATATCAACCACACAAAAAAAGCTAACCAAACTAAAAAAATAAAACAACAGAGAACAAAAAATTACCGTAGTAGCAAAAATGATCTCATCACCTTTAAAATGAGATAATGCATTGTCATTACAAGTTCTTGACCAAAAATCTATGCACCTCTTGATGAAAATAAGTGCTGTGATTTTTGTTATTTCCATCAAGAGGTGCATCAATGTTTTGTTCAGATCTTGTATTGACGATGCAAGAGTCCAGCACTCTGTAAAGTCTCCTCCAGCACATCCCAAAGATGAATTTAAGGTCTGGACTCAGAGGTGCCAATTCATGTGTGAAAATGATTCTTCATGCTTCATTCTTTCACAGTTTGAGCCTGATGAATCTTGACATTGGCATCCTGGAATATGACCATGATGTGTCTTCCTACATGGTTGGTTAAGAAATGAAAAACTACACACTCCATCAATTAGGGTTTGAAGAACTGTTACCAAACATATAACTTATGCTAGAAACATAAAAATCACAGCAATAATGATCCATGAAGTCCAGATGACTCTTAAGCATTTACCTATTTAAATCCAAACAACTTTTTTTTTTTTTTTTTTTTTTTTTTTGGCCGGACAGTGTATTATACATAGGTTAAGTTTGCGACTTGTGTTTAAGGGGTTACTTAAGACTGAGACGAGAGATTTATGTATTTTTATTTCTGGAAAAAATCCTCCAAATATCGTCATTTTGCGTCATCGATGGATTTTTTGGCCAGAGGCTAAAGACTACAGTCAGTAGAAGGAGCTAGTTCCGCATGTTATCAACCCGCCCATGAGGGGTGGGATCTCACTCACAGCGCTCGGCTCGGGCAGCTGCCGGCATTCATGTAAACGGAGCGGTGCGGAGCAAAGTGAGTGTTTCAACTTTTCAAATGAATTCCTATGAAAGTTAAGCTTCCATAGGCATGATCTGAACACGCGCCGTGAATGTATGCCGCGCCCGCGCTTACCTCAGCTCTTCGCTCTCGTGATGAATGTAATCTGACTCCTGCTGCGTTTGTGCCGTGACACTCACTCAGCTCACTCACATTATATTCAACAGACACGTTCAGTTCTGTTCTCTAACTGAACGAAATGATTTTATTATTATGAAAATGAAAACCACGGTAGGGGCGGTGCTGCGGTTGGCAAGTGATCCAGTGAACCAGTAACCGTGGCTTTGGGAGTGGCCTCGCAGGGCAGCGAAGCAGGTGCATTCTGGGAGTTGTTGTCTTTCATCCACATGAGACAAAAATACATTTTCTGGCTTTTCTCAGTCTAGATGGCACCAAATTCAAAAATAATTTCACATTTCTACTACATAAATGAGCCAGTTTAAATACACATTCATCTTCCCAGCGCTGAAGTATCCCTTTAATGTTTGTTTGTTTTTGTGCGTCGATTGATTTAAAAAAAAAATAAATTCTGCAGTGCAAAGTGACAACAGAACTTATTTGAATATAGTTTGAATGCACTTGGCAAGGTGTGGGTGTTTGGGCACAGTGTTAATTTCACACTGTGTTAATTTGCCATGTTAACTGGATTATTGATCTCTTTTTTTCCGGCCAAGTGCCCAAAAAGCTTGTTGATTTTCAGTTGGCATTTTGTAGGATTCAGTCTAAAGTGCAGTTAGCAGTAAATTTTGCACTACAAGTTTATTGTTTACATTAATAAACAAGATGTACTTTTATAAAAACTGCTTTAAACCAATCACACATTGGGCCCTTTTCATGAAACATAAGCAGAACAAATCTGTGTGCAAATCATTCATGAATCTCGTTTTTATGCACATTTTTCATCCAATTATCTGTTTAAAAGGGAGCATTTACGTAGGAATGGCTTTACTCACAAATTACGAACAAATGTTATGCTTGTTTTTTATGATTAAGCTCCTTTGTCCCAAAAGTTGATTTTTTTCTTTCTAATAGAGACTATTTGAATGCTTTGTAATCACAATGTGGGTTTGGGGCCTAACACGGTGTTACAGAGTTAATTTGAGAGTGGATTTTGTGATAATTGGATGGTATTGATCTTCCAGGCAAATGCCGGTGTGCTGAACAAGCTTGTTGGTTTTCAGTTGTGATTTGTGTAGTTTTCGGACTGTTGTGTGCTTATTTTCTTTTCTCTCTTTCGCAGACTTGCTGAACGGAGCACAGGAGAAATGCGAACTACCCTCGCTTGACGGGTTTCCGCATTGTGAAGGCAAGTTGAAGGTGAGTGTTTCTCAACTCAAACTTGCTAAGGAAAGCTTCTCGATCTAAAACTTGTTAAAATCACTCTTTCATCACTTTGCGCTGCCGCTGTCTCACAATGGCTTCTCATCTGTTGGACTTTATTTAGAAACCATTTTCATCCTGAATCCAGACAGGAAAAATTACAGGCTCTCTGTGGGACGTTCTCCTTACAAACATTAACAGCAAGATATTGATTTGTTTTGAGACATATTTGAAAGCCTTTAACTGCTGTGGTGTTATTAATGAGCAGTACTACAAGAATCATGGGCTTTGGGAAAAGTTAGAAAAGAATAAGAAAGAATAAAAAATGTTTTCAAAGCAGCTTCACAGAAAATGCATGCGTCTACATTACAATTTAAAGTGATTTGTCCACGTTATGTATTTCAGAAATGTACATATACAAAGCACACAGATTATTGACTATATAAATGACTATAGTTTATTTTATTCATTAATACATTTTTATGAAGTCTGTTATATGCCGCCTCTTTATATTAAAGTGGTCCTATAAGGCTATTTTAAAGGCCCTTAATTTTTGGAGGTCTCATACAACAGGTTTACATGCATCCAAGATCAAAAAACTCTTACATTTTCTCATGATATACATTGCAGCATCACCTCTTTTCTCACAGGTCTGTTGTGATTGGTCTACTCTGCTCTGATTGGTCAGATGGCCCAGTCTGTTGTGATTGGTCTACTCTGCTCTGATTGGTCAGATGACCCAGTCTGTTGTGATTGGTCTACTCTGCTCTGATGGGTCAGGTGGCCCAGTCTGTTGTGATTGGTCTACTCTGCTCTGATGGGTCAGATGGTCCAGTCTGTTGTGATTGGTCTACTCTGTTCTGATTGGTCAGATGGTCCAGTCTGTTGTGATTGGTCTACTCTGTTCTGATTGGTCAGATGGTCCAGTCTGTTGTGATTGGTCTACTCTGTTCTGATTGGTCAGATGGTCCAGTCTGTTGTGATTGGTCTACTCTGTTCTGATTGGTCAGATGGTCCAGTCTGTTGTGATCAAGCCTATAGCACTCCTCTCAGCGGGATTTTGATATTGCGCCCTTTATTTCCTGCTCTCTACCGCGCAGACTCCAGTCCTGAGATCTCTACTGCGCAGACTCTGTCCCAAATCTGCACAAGATGTCAGCGTCATATTCGGACCTCCGGAGGCTTCAATAACTTCAGCGGAAGAGAATTAAGTTGGGTCGTCCATGTTTTTTTACGGTCTATGGTTGTGATTGGTCCATTCTGCTCTGATTGGTCAGATGGCCCAGTCTGTTGGGACTGGTCTACTATGCTCTGATTGGTCAGATGGCCCAGTCTGTTGTGATTGGTCTACTATGCTCTGATTGGTCAGATGGCCCAGTCTGTTGTGATTGGTCTACTCTGCTCTGATTGGTCAGATGGTCCAGTCTGTTGTGATCAAGCCTATAGCACTCCTCTCAGCGGGATTTTGATATTGCGCCCTTTATTTCCTGCTCTCTACCGCGCAGACTCCGGTCCTGAGATCTCTACTGCGCAGACTCTGTCCCAAATCTGCACAAGATGTCAGCGTCATATTCGGACCTCCGGAGGCTTCAATAACTTCAGCGGAAGAGAATTAAGTTGGGTCGTCCATGTTTTTTTACGGTCTATGGTTGTGATTGGTCCATTCTGCTCTGATTGGTCAGATGGCCCAGTCTGTTGGGACTGGTCTACTATGCTCTGATTGGTCAGATGGCCCAGTCTGTTGTGATTGGTCTACTATGCTCTGATTGGTCAGATGGCCCAGTCTGTTGTGATTGGTCTACTCTGCTCTGATTGGTCAGATGACCCAGTCTGTTGTGATTGGTCTACTCTGCTCTGATTGGTCAGATGACCCAGTCTGTTGTGATTGGTCTACTATGCTCTGATGGGTCAGATGGCCCAGTCTGTTGTGATTGGTCTACTCTGCTCTGATTGGTCAGATGACCCAGTCTGTTGTGATTGGTCTACTCTGCTCTGATTGGTCAGATGGCCCAGTCTGTTGTGATTGGTCTACTCTGCTCTGATTGGTCAGATGGCCCAGTCTGTTGTGGTTGGTCTACTCTGCTCTGATTGGTCAGATGGCCCAGTCTGTTGTGGTTGGTCTACTCTGCTCTGATTGGTCAGATGGCCCAGTCTGTTGTGGTTGGTCTACTCTGCTCTGATTGGTCAGATGGCCCAGTCTGTTGTGATTGGTCTACTCTGCTCTGATTGGTCAGATGGCCCAGTCTGTTGTGATTGGAACTAAACCCCAACTCCCTCTACAGACCATACACTTGCATTATGCAAATTTGACAACTCGTTTCGGCAGTTCAAAATGTATTCTTTTTTTAGGAAAAAATAGATTTATTTGTTGTGCACTTTGATTTTTAAAACTTTGCAGACATTAACAATCACAAATGTTAAACACTGCATTAAAGGTAATAAAAAAGCACAGTATGGGCACTTTAATTCAATTGACAATTTAGTTGTACAGAAACAGATTGTGTTTTTAACATTTGAAAATGTTTGTGTTCTCTCACATTATTTAACTTCCCAGAAATTTTGCAGATTTTAAAAAAAAAACCTTTTTTGAATTCAGAGTCAGGTGTTACCATGTGATAATGCTTTTCCCTTGCTGGAACACCACTTTTCTTAAAGACCTCACCTGATACTCAGAACGAGTCCCTCTGGGGGTTTTTTTACAGCACGTTGATGTAGCAGCCAGACAGGGGCCAATTACGTGGGATTTAACATCAAGCAGAGCACACCGAAGCTAGTCGGCAAGTCACGTTGGCCTCCGTCGCAATAATCACAGCTCCTAGAACTCATGGAAATTTCTGCGATATGGAAATCCTCTTAAAATCATCCAGAATTAAAACAAAACTGTGCCTACAGTAAC
This sequence comes from Paracanthobrama guichenoti, assembly GCA_018749465.1. Classification (NCBI taxonomy): domain Eukaryota; kingdom Metazoa; phylum Chordata; class Actinopteri; order Cypriniformes; family Gobionidae; genus Paracanthobrama; species Paracanthobrama guichenoti. The sequence continues at coordinate 972,221 of CM031964.1, forward strand.
TGAGAACAGCTTAGCCAAGTTGTTTGACTTTAGTTCGGAAGCTTAGAAGGTCTAAAAACAGCTTTGTTTATCTGTTAAGCCAAAGTGCAAATGACGTAAAAAACAAACAAAAGAGGGTGTGATCAAGATAATGTGCATTTAAAGGTTTAGTTTGAAGGTTGAAAGCCATCACTTTGCAAATCATTTGGTAAAACCATGTTAGATACTTGTTCAATCAACTTTCTGTGATTTAATTTGATTTATTTGGTTATTTATGCACCAAAACAAATGTAAATATACAAAAGTATGCAAATTAAGTGCTATTTTTTACATGGACAAAGTAATGTTTCGTATAATGAGTTCTGACTAATTAAAAAAACAAATGTAATATGCAAGAGTATGCTAATTAAATTCAATATGATTACATATCCATGTACATGATATACATTGTAGTCTGCAGAGAGCGTCAAATAAACCCGTCTTCAGCGTGATTTACAATCTTTCGAATAATCTTACGAATATCTATTTACCTAATATGACTTAAGACCTGCAATGTTGCCAGAATTATAATCATACACTGTTTGTTTGTCGGCCAGAGGAGAACTGGCACCCGACTGAGCCTGGTTTCTCCCAAGGTTTTTTCTCCATTCTGGCCCTGAAGGAGTTTTGATTCCTTGCCACCGTTGCCTCTGGCTTTTGGCTTGCTCAGTTGGGGACACCTAAATTTCATCTATATTACCGATCTGCCCGCATTGACACTATATGATACTTGAAATTAGCTGGATAACATCACCGTTTCACCAGAACGGCTGTACAAATTCTGTTGCATTATTTTCCTGTTAACAATGTGAAGCTGCTTTGAAACAATTGGACTTGTTAAAAGCGCTATATAAATAAAGGTGATTTGATTTGATATTTTCTTCTTTTTTTTTTATTTAATTTTTTTACATGACAATGTTTTGTCTTTGTATGAATCCTGGCTTTTTGCCATCAGTTGCCGACTCATTAACAAAACAAATGTAAATATGCAAATCAAATGCGATATGATCGCATATTTTCTACTTTTTTACATGGACATGTAAAATGTTTCAATGAGTTCTGACTCATTAAAAAGAAATATAAATATGCAACCATATGCAATTAAACACTATATGTTTCATTTCATTTTTAGCTTTTTGTCATCAAATGCTGATTAATTAAAAACAAATGTAAATATGCAAATGTATGCAAATTAAACACGATATGATTGCATATAAAAAATAAAAAAGATTGCATAGACACTGTTAAATATTTGTCTACATACAAACCTTTTCTTGTCGTTCTGACTCATTAAAAAGGCACAGATGCCATCCTTTTCAGAAACCCAGATCGATAAGTGTGATCCGAACCACTGCGATCAATAAGTCCCTCTCCGTCCTGTAGAGAGTGTCACTGTGAGAAGAAATTAGATACAGGAAGAGGAAACCAATGTTTTTACTGAAGGTCAGGCTGATCTGAGAAGTAAAAAAATATCCTGCAAAAACTTGGCAGGAAATAAAACTGTGTGCTAGATACGGTTTCCTGCACAACTGTTTATCAGATCAACTGTGGATTTTGTATACTTAGTAGTTTCTCAAAACCCCTAAAGTCTCTCGTAACTGTGTTTTTGTCCTTATCTGATCTAACTCATTTTTTTCCTCGTTTTCAGTGGATGAAGGACATGTGGCGTTCGGACCCCTGCTACGGCAACTACGGAGTGGACGGGTCCACCTGTTCATTCTTCATTTATCTGAGTGAGGTAAGACGTGACAGGAATGTTGGCCTAATAGTTACAGATCTGGGCTGGTAAGCCACAAAATGCAGGTTCGATCCTCTCAATATGGTAATATAGTACTTTGATACCTTGATACTAAATGGATGCCGTATTCATGTACCATGATATTTAGATTTTAAGATACTTTACATGGTTTTGTCATTGTACAATGTCCAATAAACCTTGTTAAAATTGTCTAAACGTTGTTACCCGAGTGTGGATCGTGTCAACTAGATGTTTGACTTTGTGAATCGCTCACATTTCCACTGTAAACACATAATACACTGTAAAACACAAAAGATGTGATGCATGGGACGAAATCTTAAAAATACAGCTTGTAATTCATTTTTAATATTTCATAACTTCGTAAATTCAAATGTAGTACCCATTCAGGCAGTGCGTAATTTCGGACACAGCGCCATAATGGTGACATGTAGGGGTGGCACGGTACTTGAAAAAACATCCGAACCGTTCGGTTCGCTTGTCTCGGTTCGACGCATGCGCATTGTAGCCTCGTGCCCGTATGTTACCTCAGACAGTGGGTGTCCTTTTCCCGCGAAATAAGAGGTGTGTGTGGACATACAGTAAAAGTGGAGTGCTGCAGGTCACGTCACTTGTGGAAAAGGCAAGTGGGAGAGATAAAGAAGGCTGCCCGGATTTGGAGTACAGCGTCGTATAACGCCGGCTTCACACCGCACGCGCAAGCAGTGCGTATGGAGAGCGGGAGCCACGCGCCCTTTGAGCATTCACACTGGCAGCGTTTGTCTCACGCAGCTGAACCGCGGCTCGTGTATTGCAAATACAGACGAATATTGTCCATTCTGTCACATTTTCCGGTGTTCTCCTCCGACCCCTGTCTGTGTCGTTTGATTTATAATGGGCAGCATATATCTGCTGCAAATGTGACCGCGTTCCCCTCTGTCCAAAACACACATGCATATAACATGCTGTATATAAGTAGTTCACATGATAAATGTAACATTAAAGTTAAGATGCTTCTAGTTTTAATAATTTAAACAGGCCTTTGAAGTTTGGGCAAAAAGTTGCTCACGCTGAATTAAAGCCACAGTGCATTGTTCTGATCAGTATTGACATGATTAACATGAAACAGGAAACAACTTCTACATGATATAACAATTTTTTTTAATACTGTATCCTAAATTGTGGATATTTAAGCTATATATCATATGCTGAAGTGAATTTCTGGAGTGTTAATGATTAAAAGAAAAAACAACAAGAACCGTAAAGAACCGAAAACCGTGACCCTAAAACCGCGATACGAACCGAACCGTGGGTTTTGTGAACCGTGCCACCCCTAGTGACATGCATACATTTCCATATCAACTGTCTCTCTCTCTCGTTAATATTGTTCATGTAGTTAAATGAGCTGACTGATATGTTAATATGCAAGGCTACTTAGAGAAATGGGACGTAGAGTGTCCGCAAAATGTCTTTTTCCACACTGTCGGTTTATGTCTGATCATTTGCTCGGACGCATGCTAACTCGCTGTTTTTCTGTGTGCTAGGTTGAAAACTGGTGCCCTCGCCTGCTGTGGAGGATCAAGAATATTGCAGATGAAGCCGACAGGAATGCACAGGTCAGTGTGTGTGGGATTGCATATGTATAGTTCGGGGACAAAGTACAATATATTAAAAATGATTTAATAAAATAAAATAATACACATATTTTTAAACATTTGAGAGGAAATATACAAATACATAAAAATAAAATAAACATTTCACAAATTATTTAATACAAATAAAAGTGTGATTTTAATGGTGTGATTAGTCTGTAGTGATTTAAAATTCATATACAAAATATATATTTATATCTAGTTTTAGTTTGGGGATGAATAGTCTCTAGAATATAACTACATATAAGTTCCATAACTACATCCATAAAAATAAATTAAATAAACTACATTTTATTCAAAATGCACATTCATTTAATTTTTTTTTTTTTAAAGTAGTCATTACAATTAAATTCATAAAACCATCTATAAAAATAAAAATAAAAATGAAATTAATTTAAAATACTTTTAATAAATTGCAGGTTTTATTTAAGTGTGGTGGCTGTGTCATCTTTAAAAATAAATGACTAGCGTTTGGGGATGAAATGGTCTCTAGGATATGATAAAACTTCCATAAGTCCAGAAAAGAATTTTTATTAAAATGTTAAATAAAAAGAAATGAAATAAAAAGAAATAATAAATAAAAAAATGCTTTTAAAGCTTTATTTTGGGTGTAGTGGCATTATAATAATACTTCCATAAATGCATCCAAAAGATGTAAAATGAGAATAAAAAATTATTAAAAAAATTAAACCTTTAAAAACGTTTTATTTTAGGTGTAGCTGACATTTATAATTAAATCCAGAATATGACAAAATATCCATAAATGCATCAAATGTATAAAAATAACAAACCAAAATTAATAAAATTAAGTTTAAATTAAAAGTAAATAAATAAATTATTTACAAAAAATAGTAAAAAGGTTTTCTTTTAGTCCGCTGTCATTAAAATGATCCCTCCATAAAAACATATGTGTGTGGTCGTGCAGCTGTTTCTGGAGGATTAACCGCAGCAAACACAGATGTGCTGTGATTCAGTTAATAACTTGAGAGAGAGACAGGGAACAGAAAGAGAAAGCCTCACGTGACTCTCACACAAAGTGTTTTATGTGTTTTTTTGCGCAGACTGAGATCCGCACGAGTTTCGAGGAGCTGTATCGCGTGATGTCGCGGCGTGAGGAGTTTCGCTGGATGATGCTGCGGATCAAGCGCATGGAGGAGCCGTGGGTCAGTGCCGTTCGCTCCCTCGCCACCAAACAGAACCTCGCCAATCGCAAGCGCAAAAAGGTGGGTGAGAAATGTGGGCCTTTTAATAATGCTGCCTGTGTTTCCGAATGAATAATTCACTCAACTGCAGATAGACACACTTTCCCAAGAGCTTTCTCTGTCGCCTGCAGTCAGGCGGCGCAGCGGGACCCAAAACCACACGTGCACGTGCTCTCTAGAGATCGCTGATGTCAAACCTGAAATAACCTCAGTTGTTTAGAGCTTAAAAGCATGTCACTGTTACCCATAATCCTCCAGTGATACTAATCCACATGTGACTGCGTATGGTATCCCTTGACATTAATACTAAAACAAATGCTATGAATAAAAAATAGAAGACTGCAGATACTGACATAACAGAGAATTTAAGATATAGCAACCCACAGGTTTTAGATTTTTTTTTACCCAGAATTCAACCTTCTCTTTCCTTTTACTTCTTCACAATAAGCATATCTTATATTTAAGACTGTAAAAACACATTTTAGAAAATGCAATAAAAATACAATGCAATTAATCTTTTATTTGCATTATTGATCAATCACGTATATCAATATTGTTAAGAAAACAATGTATTTTTATATTAATATTAAAAATAAAATTTTCTACAAATATTGATTTGTGAATTAATATAATTAATCAGCATATTTAATTACTAGACAGTTTACAGTGACTTTTTTACAATATATTTCTATACTGTATAAGTGTGTGTGTATGTGTGTGTATATATATATATATATATATATATATATATATATATAATATAATATAATAGTACATTATATTTACTGTCTATATTTGAAGAGGGTAATATTTATTTTATTTATTAATGCAATAATTGAAGGTTTATTTAAATAGTTTTATTAAAATTAACATTTTAAAAATAAAAACATTTAAAGCTTTTAAAAGTTAAAAGGACTGTCAATGTTAATATGCTAATTTAGTGTGATTTTATCATCAAAGAAAAGAATGCAGTAAAATAATATAAAAACAAATAATTTAATATAATGAATCATATGAATAAAAATTTATATATCATGATTACGTAATCAATATCATTTAAAGGGATACGTCAGCGATTAGCATTAAGCTTTTATCAGTAGAAATCCGGTAGTATATTCGAATGATCGTGCTTCCCCCCTCATATCCCCCTGAGACGAGAGATTTATGTATTTTTATTTCTGGAAAAAATCCTCCAAATATCGTCATTTTGCGTCATCGATGGATTTTTTGGCCAGAGGCTAAAGACTACAGTCAGTAGAAGGAGCTAGTTCCGCGTGTTATCAACCCGCCCATGAGGGGTGGGATCTCACTCAGAGCGCTCGGCTCGGGCAGCTGCCGGCATTCATGTAAACGGAGCGGTGCGGAGCAAAGTGAGTGTTTCAACTTTTCAAATGAATTCCTATGAAAGTTGAGCTTCCATAGGCATGATCTGAACACGCGCCGTGAATGTATGCCGCGCCCGCGCTTACCTCAGCTCTTCGCTCTCGTGATGAATGTAATCTGACTCCTGCTGCGTTTGTGCCGTGACACTCACTCAGCTCACTCACATTATATTCAACAGACACGTTCAGTTCTGTTCTCTAACTGAACGAAATGATTTTATTATTATGAAAATGAAAACCACGGTAGGGGCGGTGCCGCGGTTTGGCAAGTGATCCAGCGAACCAGTAACCGTGGCTTTGGGAGTGGCCTCGCAGGGCAGCGAAGCAGGTGCATTCTGGGAGTTGTTGTCTTTCATCCACATGAGACAAAAATACATTTTCTGGCTTTTCTCAGTCTAGATGGCACCAAATTCAAAAATAATTTCACATTTCTACTACATAAATGAGCCAGTTTAAATACACATTCATCTTCCCAGCGCTGAAGCACCCCTTTAATACATTTTTCATTTTAGGGTGATTTTTATATATATATATATATATATATATATATATATATATATATATATATATATATATATATATATATAGATAGATAGATAGATAGATAGATAGATAGATCGATCATTATATTTTACTGTTGCTTAATAGTATTATTATTTATTATTATAAATTAATTTTTAATCAAAGTTGTTTTGTTTAAATTTGAATTATTAAAATTAAATGTTAAACTTTTTTTTATTACAGTGTAAAAAAAAATGTAGACATTTTTGTCAATGTTTTGTTGTTTTTATTATCTTAGATTCTGGTGCACTTGGGTCTCCTGACGAAGGAGTCTGGTTTTAAGATCGCGGAGAACGCGTTCAGCGGCGGTCCTCTGGGGGAGCTGGTTCAGTGGAGTGACCTCATCACCACGCTGTACCTGCTCGGACACGACATCCGCATCTCAGCCTCTCTCGCCGAGCTTAAGGAGTGAGTCGCTGGCTCCATCTGTGTACTCGAGGATCAATTCAGTTCCGTTGATTCATTTTAATGCAGCTCTGTCTCTCCCCAGGATCATGAAGAAGGTCATGGGCAACAAGTCCAGCTGCCCCACAAAGGGTGATAAAATTGTCGAGCTCATCTACATAGACATCGTTGGTCTGGCTCAGTTCAAGAAGACTCTAGGTCCTTCTTGGGTCCATTATCAGTAAGTTCACATCACATTTGTGTTTTAGTACAAAGTATTACATTAATAACATCCGTATGTGTGCGCGGCCTTCCTCTATCACTTTCCTCAGCTCGGCTGAGAAACACAAGACTCGAGACAGCGGGGCATTATTGGCCACGTAAAGCCGTTTTAAATGAGTTTAAACCTGATCTCCTGATGTTATCTCCATCTTCAGTCTCCTTCAGACAGTGAGACAGATTCTCCTCGGGGTCGATCTCGTCCGTGCCGGTGTGAATCCGAGCTGTTATTCCAGCCTGGATAGGGCTTATCGAGTAATCAGGATGATCTGTTTCTGAACACTATCGTTTGCTAACGGATAACTTCCTCTAGGGTTAGAGACCGCCTTTAGTTTGTTTTACTTTAGTTATAACTCTGTATGTATTATGTACAGATTTGGCTAAATCTTTTGAAAAGAAATTTATGAAGCATTTATGTTTACATTTATATATGTGTATAATTATTATGTATATATAAATACACACTCATTCATGTATATATTTAAGAAATATTTATGTGTATATACTGTATATTAATTTCTATAATATTATATATAAATATTTTATTATAAATAAATAAATTATATATATATATATATATATATATATATATATATATATATATATATATATATATATATATATATATATATTGTGTGTGTGTGTGTGTGTTGTATTATAGTATTTTTTTATTTGTCTTTTTTAACTACAATATAAGTTCTGAAAAAAGCATGAAAAAATGCATTTATTATTTGCATTAATGCATTCATAATAATATTATTATTATTATTACTATTACTATGTGTGTGTGTATATATATATATACATAATAATAATATATGGATGGATGTATGTATGTTTGGTTTTAATTTCACAAATTTTTAAATACAAAATTTATGGATTTATAAATGTATGGATTTTTATTTCATACATTTAAAAAAATACTGACAAATTAAATTTTTCCATCAAAAGAAACGTTTTGGTGGAAATGTGTTTGTCATGGAAAAGTGCCAAAATGATGATGATTATTATTATAATTATTATTATTATTATTAGTGTCATTATTACTATTGTTGTTCAATTTTGACTTTTTTTTTTCAGTGACAATTTAGCACAATTTTGCCAATTGGTCATTAACAAAATATGGTTTTTTTTTTTTTTTGGAGCTTGTTTTTCTTAAAATGAAAAAATGAAATTTGAAAAAATAAATATAAAATAAATATATAGAAATTTATTTTTGCTTTTTTTTCATGACAGTTAAGCACCTTTTTTTACCATATTCTCATCACCATAATGTATTTGACTTTTGAGTACAGTATCTAGCGTGTGTGCTGCTGTTATTTGCCAACGCTCAGCTTTGATGGTGTGTTTCAGGTGCATGCTGAGGGTCCTGGACTCCTTCGGGACCGAGCCGGAGTTTAACCACGCCCACTACGCCCAGTCGAAAGGTCACAAAACTCCGTGGGGCAAGTGGAACCTGAACCCTCAACAATTCAACACCATGTTTCGTAAGTGTGCATGAGAGAGGCTTTTTGTATGTGTGTGTTTAACTTTTCTGTTTTACCCTTTGGACATGGAAACTTTATCCGGACCGCATCAGGGTTCCGGGGGTTTTGGGTGGCGTCGCCGATCGTCTCGGGCTCTGAATAGCTCTTTTGTTTACCAACAGACTTTGACATTCTCATAACACTCGCAACTTTCCAAGCAGAACTGCTCTTATTTCGGATTAAGCCTGTTTGAGGGCAGAGATTGGGTTCACAGAGGTTTAAAGTGTTTCTGCAGTGTAGTGACGTATTGTACCTGATGATTTCAGCTGAGGGAGTGAACATTACCAAACGTGTCAGGAAAGTCAAATGAATATTATTTCACCACAAAAAGATAAGAAATATATAGTTTTATAGTATTTTTTTTTTATATTTCAGTTATTTCAGTTATTTTAAGTTGATATGATAATGATAATAACATGATAATAACAATTTGTGGGGCAATATGCATAAATTGTCATGAAAACTGTTACATTGCAAAACATCTTAATGCAAAATATAATTTTTTAGTTTTTCATTGGATTTTCAAGTTGAATATGAGCTGTACATGTTCTCGACATCTGAGTTCAACTACGTATTTGATAGTGTTGTGTGTGTGTGTCTGTGTGGCATTGAGTATCTGATCTCCTGGAGGTTGATTTGGAGAAGATGGACCCTTGACAGGTGTGTGTAATTGAGTCCACAGGCATGTAAACTCCTGTGAGAACATGAACGTTGACAGCAGAGTGACACGGAACCTGTCGGTCTTGTCAGTCAACCCGGGACTCAGACGCAGTAGCAAACTCGAGCGATTCTGAAACCGTACGCTTCAAATATTGCGACCTGGTTGCATCAGATGCATGTGCACGTGTGTGTATGCCCTCCATTCTTAACACTGTCAGTCAAAACTCTTTATTCTGTTCCCACAATGCTCTGCAATATCTTATTGCAGGACAAATGACACGACTAATAAACATCACGGCGCTCTCTGCTGACCTCATATATTGTCTGTATGACAGAGCAGAATGACATGCCCCTGTTTTCTTTAGTTAAACATCCTCCAGGCCGCCTGTCCTGCAGGTGCTATTGTGCTTAACACTTCCCACACATATCAGATGAGTGAATCGCCGGCGCAGCGCGAGACCGAGGGAGGAAGTCATTTTCAGTACTGCATTATGCTCCTGGAATAATTAATTCCCCATTTGTTAAATTTTCAAGGTTTTCTTAGCAAAGATGACGTCATTGTGGCTGCTTTTGGTTTGGTTTTATGGTGGAAAGTTCCCATTTCTGAGAGATGGTTTCACACTCGCACTTCCGCTAGAATCATTTGCTTGAGAAACCACACTAGCACTCGCTTTCTAAACTAACCAACTTCCTCTTGTTTGCATGGCACTGGTGCCACCACATGCAAACTGAGAAAAGTTGTGTTTTCTTTCCTGTTGGCTTGTTTCCAGATACCTTTCATAAACTAAAACAAAACATCCCTGGCTTTTGCGAGGAATAGCCAGAATTATGAATATAAATGTGAATGTATTTATGCATAAAATATGACTAATTAAAGTCAGTAGGAAGGTCAGTCTGTGTTGCGTTTCACAACGTGCATTTAAATGTGCTTCTCCTTTAGCTTTCGCCTAATTAGGAGCTTCTGTCGCAGTCGTCATAATCATCTGTTTATGCTGTTGAATTATTAATTGCAGGGACGGATGCCTTATGCCATATGGAAAAATGATAACAGATGTGTGTGTATGTATGTGTATGCTGTGTGTGTTTATTATTTATAAATTTAAATCAAACAATATGTGAATATATTATACAAATGTTACATTATTTTTATATTTTATATATTTATATATATATATATATATATATATATATATATATATATATATATATATATATATATGCATGCATGCATGCATGCATGCATGCATGCATGCATACATACATACCATACATCATCAGGCATAACATTATGACCAGGTCACAGGTGAAGTGATTAACACTGATGATCTCTTCATCACAGCACCAGCAAGTCAACATTTTGTCCTCAAAGTTGATGTGTTAGAAGCAGGAAAAAATGGGCAAGCATAAGGATTTGAGCGAGTTTGACAAGGGCCAAATTGTGATGGCTAGACGACTGGGTCAGAGCTCTTGTGGGGTGTTCCCGGTCTGCAGTGGTCAGTATCTATCAAAAGTGCTCCAAGGAAGGAACAGTGGTGAACTGGCGACAGGGTCATGGGCGGCCAAGGCTCATTGATGCACGTGGGGAGTGAAGGCTGGCCCGTGTGGTCCGATCAAACAGATGAGCTACTGTAGCTCAAATTGCTCAAGTTAATGCTGGTTCTGATAGAAAGGTGTCAGAATACACGGTGCATCGCAGTTTGTTGTGTATGGGGCTGCATAGCTGCAGACAGTCAGGGTGCCCATGCTGACCCCTGTCCACCGCCGAAAGCGCCAACAGTGGGCACATGAGCATCAGAACTGGACCACGGAGCAATGGAAGAAGGTGGCCTGGGTCTGATGAATCACATCATCTTTTACAAAAATGGTTCAGTAATGGTTTGAGGAGCACAATAACGAGTTTGAGGTGTTGACTTGGCCTCCAAATTCCCCAGGTCTCAATCCAATCGAGCATCTGTGGGATGTGCTGAACAAACAAGTCCGATTAGAGGCCCCACCTCGCAACTTACAGGACTTAAAGGATCTGCTGCTAACATCTTGGTGCCAGATACCACAGCACAACTTCAGGGGTCTATTGGAGTCAATGCCTCGACGGGTCAGGGCTGCTTTGGCAGCAAAAGGGGGACCAACACTGTATTAGGAAGGTGGTGTTGTGTGTGTGTGTGTGTGTGTGTGTGTGTGTGTGTGTGTGTGTGTGTGTGTGTGTGTGTGTGTGTGTGTGTGTGTGTGTGTGTGTGTGTGTGTGTATGTATGTATATGAGATGATCAGTAACCAAAAAAATGATCTGGTCAAGACCACATGAGAAACAGTCCATCTTGATGATTCTAAACTCAACACACTTATTTTGTCCTGAGATAATTGTATCCTGTATTTTTTTTTTTATATAAGAACAAAGCTTTGCCCTTCAGAAACTAATCCACACTCAAACAAAGCACATTAGTGTATGAAACTCATCAGGATAAGATGTCTATCGCGATTAAATCCGCTGCAGTGACAGGAGAATTACCGTGTGTGTGGAATATGCTGAGGTTTTGTTTTTTCCCCACCCCTATACTTCCACTACTAGACTTAATAAACTCTCTCTCTCTCACACACACACACACACACACACACACTCCCTGCATTCCTGGGAATTACTGACAACATCAGGCTGCCTGCAAACACTGTAATATGTCTCTTCAGCATTTCTGCGTGTTGTTGCTGCGTCATATTTTGAAACGCTATTCTGAAGGACTGTGTGTTTGTAAGGTCTTGACTTGTCTTTCACAATTAAATCAAAAACCTTCCTCTTTTTATTTTTTTCCTCACTGAAGCAAAGAATTCCAAAAAGAACATTCAGGCAATTGCTGTTGACATTAGAGTGTACGTGTGTGCGTTTTCTCGTACAAATGTATGTGCGCTATTTACAGTAACGGAAGAGAGCAAGACGTTCCATTTTAACGCCATTTATGGGTTGTGCAAAATTGCACAAATTGCATTATGGGTCGCCTGGGTTCTGAATTTCATCCTGCACTCTCATTGGAATTGACGGGTAACCGTGACAACACACTACAGTTGCTCCCACAGGCAATAACCACACACACACACACACTCTCTCTCTAAGCCTTGCGTTTGAGGTGTGTGTGTGCGCATAAATAAGAAATCTTAATCTCAGGATTGAATTTTTCGGGCAGATGGCATTCAGGTGTTTCTCTGCCAAACCTCGTTACCCTGGCGACCTCTTGGACTACCGTTGTCATGGTAACAAGTCCTCGCTTGGCAACGTGGACACCCACACGGATCTTTCTCATACACAATTAATCTGAACATCTTCCTTCAGGCACTACAGTCCTGATGTTCAATGCTGGATTATAGATTTTCATGTTTTGGAAAGAAAAAATTCTAACACTTTCCAATAAAGTCCATTAGTTAATGTTAGTTGATGCATTAACTAACAGTGAGCAGTACATTTTGTTACAGTATTTAATAATCGTTGCTAATGTTAGTTCATAAAAATACAGCTGTTATTTCAGGTCCATTAATATTTAGATTTTAAAAATGTATTAGTAAATGTCGAATTTAAAGGCACAATATGTAATTTTTAGATTAAGATATCCAAAACCACTAGAACAATGTTATATATTTTGCTGACTTGTGTATTTTATCCCAAATGTTTCCAACAATTTTTAAATCCAGAGAAATAAGCAAATTTAACCAGGACACGGACCGTGTCCTTGCGTCACCTGTCAATGACATCCTACCCTCGTTACCCTCAATTTCCGGTTTTATTTCGTAGAATCCATGGAAACACGACGCTTTAATATATTGCATTTTATTAACATAGAATAAACAGAGAGCGCTTTCTCCATCATACAATATATTTTAAAATTAATTGCATGTCATTTAGCAACATAAGCATAAAAAAAGCTCCAGCGGCCTTGTTCCACTCCCACGGCTCTCAGCCCGCCCTGCTTCATACTACAGTAATGTAAATAAATCTTTAATACATCCATGGACATGATTTCTGCCCGATTCCGCCGGATTTCCTTCCATCGGCTGTGGAGGTGAAGACGACTCCACGCTCATTCATGGCGTCATCAAGCTACACCTTTTTTTTATATAAGCACCCTCTAGTGGAAAAAATTGCATATTGTGACTTTAAAGGGATAGTTCACCTAAAAATGAAAATTCTGTCATTAATTACTCACCCTCATCCAAACCTGAGACTTTCGTTCACTTTTGACACTCAAATGAAGATCTTTTTAATGACATCTGAGTTAGGACTGTGGTAGTCAATGAGGGCCGAGATCTGCTTGGTTATAAATATTCTTCCAGATATCTTCCTTTGTGTATGGCAGAAAAAATAAATTCATAGGTTTGGAACAACTTGAGGGTGATTAACTGATGACAGAATTTTCATTTTTGGGGGAACTATCTTTTTGCAGATCTAGGCAGGTGGAGCTGGTGGCTTATTGTAAGAGTATGCAGCAAATAAATTAATGCACATAAAATATTGATTTGTTTATTTTTTTTAAGTGGAAAGAGAGTGTGAAGTGTTGTATTGTGTATTATATTGTTTTACATCCACTTATTGCTCTTACATCTCTACATCACTATTTATAATGGTGGGTTTCTTAAAAGGATAGTTCACCCCAAAAATGAAAACCCTCAAGTTGTTCCAAACCTGTATGAGTTTCTTTCTTCTGCTGAATGAACTAGACAGTTGACAGCAGCTATTCTTCAAAACACACTATATTGCCAAAAGTTTTGGGATGCCTGCCTTTACATGTACATGAACTTTGAACTTTAATGACATCCCATTCTTAATCCATAGGGTTTAATTTGGAGTTGGCCCACACTTTGCAGCTATAACAGCTTCAACTCTTCTGGGAAGGCTTTCCACAAGGTTTAGGAGTGTGTTTATGGGAATTTTTGACCATTCTTCTAGAAGCACATTTGTGAGGTCAGGTTCATCCCAAAGGTGTTCTGTCGGGTTGAGGTCAGGACTCTGTGCAGGCCAGTCAAGTTCCTCCACACCAAACTCGCTCATCCATGTCTTTATGGACCTTGCTTTGTGCACTGGTGGGCAGTCAGCTCATGTTCAAACAGGAACAGGAGCTCATCCCCAAACTGTTCCCACAAAGTTGGGAGCATGAAATTGTCCAAAATGTCTTGGTATGCTGCAGCATTAAGAGTCCCTTTCACTGGAACTAAGGGGCCAAGCCCAACCCCTGAAAAACAACTCTACACCATAATCCCCCCCTCCACCAAACTTTACACTTGGCACAATGCAGTCAGGCAAGTACCGTTCTCCTGGCAACCGTCAAACCCAGACTCATCCATCGGATTGCCAGACAGAGAAGCGTGATTCGTCACTCCAGAGAACATGTCTCTACTGCTCGAGACCAGTGGCGGTGTGCTTTACACAACTGCAGCTGCTCGGCCATGGAAACCCATTCCATGAAGCTCTCTACGCACTGTTCTTGAGCTAATCTGAAGGCCACACAAAGTTTGGAAGTCTGTAGCTATTCACTGATCTCCTGAGAGCGACCCATTCTTTCACAAATGTTTGTAGAAGCGCCTGCATGCCTAGGTGCTTGATTTTATACACCCGTGGCCATGGAAGTGTTTGGAACACACAAATTCAGTGATTTGGAGGGGTGTCCCAATACTTTTAGCAATATAGTGTGTCGTCTTTGTGTTGAACAGAAACTCATACAGGTTTTGGAACAACTTAAATGATGACAGAATTTTCATTTTTGGATGAACTATCCCTTTAAGTTTATATAGATTGGCTTGATCTCTGATTGGCTGTTCTGTTTACCCTGCAGCTCACACTCCAGATAACAGCTTCCTGGGCTTCGTGGTTGAACAGCACTTGAACGCCAGTGACGTCAAGCACATCGACGACATCAAGCGACAAAACCAGTCGCTGGTTTATGGCAAGGTGGACAACTTCTGGAAGGTGAGTTCTAGTCAAACAACAGTCGCGTCCAATGTTTTTTTGGCTGTTTACATGTGAAACCCTGTTGTGTTTATATGCTAGATTGGTTTTCCACGTTTTCCGATTTTGCGTGCCAGCAAAAGTGTTTTCAATTCGACATCGATGACTTCAACATTTCCCCACTGCAAGGTCACGGCCGTTCCGCTGTTAAGATGTTCCTGCAGAGACATTTTCTCTGCCCATCTGGATCCAAATCGGCCCGTGTGATGAGAGACACAGAGAGCGCACATGAAAAACGAATCCCTTTGCACACAGTTCTGGATACCTAATACGCTTCCTCCCAGAAGGGACTTTTTTTTTTAAACTCTCAATCCATTTCTGCGATGTCCTTCAGGGAAAGTTTTCACGTTTTTGGCACACAGCGAGGAATGAAGAGTGAAATGAACACGTGAAATTCGCCAGTACACAGATAATAGCTAATCAGTATGGAGTTCATTTACATTTCTTAAAGGTACAGTAACAAAAAAAAAACATCCAGAAAGTTGGATGCGTTTACGGCAACGGTGTATTCGCAATTACATTTAGGGAAAGTTTTCATGCTTTTTTGTTAAACACAGTATGAAAAGAGTCATATTACAGATAACAATACATTTTTTTTCTTACTCTCATGGTCATGAAACAAATGTTTGCACATGAAGTTTGCCAATACGCAGACGTTAGTTAATCGCAACAACACTCATTTGCATATCTTAAAGCTATAGTATAATAAAAACACTTCAGTTCAATTCTAAGGGTCAGAAAGAGGACGGCTGCATTTACATTCACATTTAACCTCATGCAATTTTACTGATGCTGTCCTTCACCCAGCGAGAGAAAGACTCCTGCTATTGCACAGCCTCTCAAGTACTGGTTTCCATGGAAACAAACTTGAGCATAGACCCTGTATCAGGGAATGTGGTGTGTGTGTGTGTGTATCGTCTAGAGATCAGAGGACATGTGTATAGGCTTTTGAAATTCAAATAGTCTTGGCGGTGTCTTTATACACACACACAAATACATTCATCGCATTCACAAGTTCACATGTAATGTATCTATGTGCGTTTATTCGACACAGATGCTCTTTAATATCTGAACGCCTTACATTTGAGATGGAAACTTAAGTGCGCTACTTGGATTAAACACCCGAACAATGCACATTTTTACGCTTTGATCTCCTGATATCAGTGTTTGCATGCTGTATTTGCATTTCCTACTCATCGCTCCCATGATCTTATCATTGCGCGTGTGTTAGTCGATGAAACAAGGAACTAATTGACGATAAACAAGGAGATCATTGATATTCAGTTTGGTAGTGTGTGTTCTGAATCCAGCTAAACATTTTGAGACTAAAAAATTGTGAAAATAGAGATATTTGAAAAATAGATTTTTCATGTCATTGATTTATTTTTTTAAATATTACACTTGTAATTAATGAATTATTATTAGTTGTTTAGTAGTAGTTTAATTATTCAAATGTTTTATCTATTTTAATATTTACTTTTTGAATGCTACATTTATTATTTTGATTGTAATTATTTTCATTAGTTTCATTTTTAACGTGCTACATGTATGTTATTTATTATTTAAATGGTATGCTCTGTAGATTTTCTGTGTGTGTGTATAAATATATATATATGTGTATATATATGTATATATATGTATGTGTGTATAAAAAAATACATATTTTTACTACTTTTTAGGTTTTTTATGATTATGGTTTATTTGTAAATATAATTTATTAATATTTTTTTGTACAGTTTTCACTCACTTGGTTATTGTGACCTTGCATTCATATTACTTGCATTCATATTACATATTTAACAAATTAATTAGTAGTAGTAGTTTATTCAAATTACTTATTCCTAAATCAATTAAGTTTTTTAAATATATATTAAAAAATAAACCATAATCATCATCAAATAAATATAAACCTAAATTATATGAATTTTATATATTTTTTTGGTTTTTATTTATGATGACTGTTTTTTATTTTTTTATTTATTGTTTTATAAATTTGCTTAGTAGTGTTTTCACTCATTTGGTTCTTGTTACCTTGTGAACACACACACACGCGCACGCACACACACACACACACACACACACACACACACACACACACACACACACACACACACACACACACACACACACACACACACACATACACGCACACACACACACACACACACACACACACACACACACACACACACACGCATCCAGTGGCTGGATTTCTTTTTTCCACCCTTTGACGGGAAGTGGGCATCTTTGTATTCTTTGAGCGTTTGTAAAGAAAAGGCTTCATTTTATCCTCTTTATCTCATGGTTTTCCCCCTAGAGTCCTGCTTGACTGTTCCTGTCTGCTTTTGTACTTCTGCTCAAATGAAAGAAGTTCACACTGAGAGCTAAAAAAAAATGTTAATTTGCTCATTTATTTATTGTTAGTAATGTACATTTTTTTATTGTTAGTTCATATTGATTATATAGCAAGTCTTTTATTATTATTTTAATATATATATATATATATATATATATATATATATATATATATATATATATATATATATATATATATATATATATATATATATATATATATATATATATATATATAAGATCATGTTTCATTAAGATATTTTCTAAATTTCCTACCAAAAATATATTAAAAAGTATTATTATTAGTAATATGCATTGCTAAGGACTTAATTTGGACAACTTTAAAGGCACCCTCAGATTCCAGATTTTCAAATAGTTGTATCTCGGCCAAATATTGTCCTATCCTAACAAATACATCCATACATCAGTGGAAAGCTTATTTATTCTGCTTTCAGATGTTGTATAAATCTCAAAAAAAAAAAAAATACCCTTATGACTGGTTTTGTGGGCCAGGGTCACATATAGTTAAAAAATATTTAGCCCCGCCCACACATTCTTGCTTACATCAGCAGAAAAGAAAAATCGTTTCAGAGTGTTTGAGCTGTGCACAAGGCCATTTTATTTCCAATTTATCTACCAGTGTCGACTATTTCTCACATGTATGTGTCTTTGTGTTTTAGGATAAAAAGAAATACCTGGACATCATTCATTCGTACATGGAAGTGCACGGCACGGTCCACGGCACTAGTACGGTCCACCTGCCGGGTTACGTGAAGAACCACGGCATCCTCAGCGGACGAGACCTCCAATTCCTCCTCCGCGAGACCAAGGTTTGAACAAACAAACTCCATGTGTTTTAAACTGTTAGACTTGTATATGGCATCTACAATTGTTTATTCTGATTTTCTATCTCGAATGTGTAGCTCAGTTTGTACAGCTCACGTACTTCCTGTTTGTTTGTTCAAACAACCCAGCTGTGCTTGAATCTTATTCGTCACTGCACTTGTACGGTGACGTTCATCACTTTGTGGCCAGTGACAGACTTCAAGATCAACCACAAGAGACTTCTCTGAAGTCTCTCTCAGCTTCATTTCCTCCGGCCTCAGCCGCCTTCCTCGCTTTGAGCTCGATTTTTAACTTTCCTGTTGTTTCAGCTTCATACAAAGTCCTAAAGAGAACGAAGCCGCTTCATTTTCATCAGTGCTGCGACTAATTTACAAATAAGCAAAGTCACTGGGATCTCCTCAGACACGCAAA
Organism: Paracanthobrama guichenoti; assembly: GCA_018749465.1. Classification (NCBI taxonomy): domain Eukaryota; kingdom Metazoa; phylum Chordata; class Actinopteri; order Cypriniformes; family Gobionidae; genus Paracanthobrama; species Paracanthobrama guichenoti. The sequence continues at coordinate 991,213 of CM031964.1, forward strand.
TGTCGGCTAGCCTCACCCGCCTGCTGCTTCTAGCACACATGATAAAGAAGTCTCGTTTCTGCCTCAGTCTTTCTCTGCCTCGCTTTCAGCCTGTTTTTTCAGTACCTCTCTGCTGCCACCTGTTGGTAAGCCATAGAAGTACAACAACAGAACTTTTTAATACTTAATACTAATAATTATCATAATGGTTATTATTATTAATTGATATAATCAATATTATAAAAATAATAATAATAATAATAATAATATATATGTTGTTAATATTATAAAAGGTGTTATTTTGATTATTTTACAATTTAGTAAAATATGTAACTAGTATTTTATAATACATAAAAAATAGTAATAATAATTTGCATTTTAATTTTAATATTATTATATTAACATAATATATATTTAATATATTAAAACATTAATTATTTAATGTTATTTTTTATTATTATTATTACTTTAGTATTATTAGCAATAATTTTTATTAAATCACAATTTAATAATAAAATATATAGTTAGTCATTTATAGTATATATAACAAAAAATTTATTATTTATAAGTGTTGATATTAATAGTAATATTAAACTTCATATTTTTATTCATGTTATTTTATTATTATAATTATTATCATTTAGAATTTTTATTATATATTATTTTAAGTCATTTAAATAAAATTCAGTAGAATTAGTGTTTTATTCACATTAATAGATTTAATAATATTATACATTATAATATTCAAATAGTCAATTATGAGTACTAAAGACTGTAATTCTCTTAATAATTGTTAATATGAATAGTAATATTAAACTTTTTATTAACTTTATTGTTGCTGTTGTTAATAATTTTGATTAGATAAAAATGTAATTACTAATTACTTTATTATTAAAGTGTTATATCCCAATACATATAATTATAATAAATTGTTGTAATTAGTTTTTTGTTAATATTAACAATATTATCATTCTTATTATTATTGATGATCATTTTGATAACAAATTAACAAAATATATAATTTGTAATTTTATATGACAAATAAATACTTAAAATATTGTATTAAATAATTAAAATAATATTTGTTATAATTAGTGGTTTATTAATAATAAAAATAATGGCTTATTTTATATATTTAATGTTATTTTTGTGAATCAATTAAGGATAATTCTGAATGCTTAGACTAACTTAGAAGTAAAACGCCTGTCCGTTTAAGCTCTTTTATGAAGTAAATGAGGTTAAACTAACGTTATTCATAAATGATTCCATGAATGGTGCATTAGGGGTTAATTTGATTGGTCAACACAAGCGCGTGGTCATCTGTCCGTCTCAGCACAGATCAGCCATTGTGTGTCCGGTGAAGCGCCACACTTCCTCAAACACATTATCGTGGAGGTCTGGATGGGCCACACCACCTCTGCTCTCCGCATGGAAACATTTGCTTAAGTCAACAGGATCAGAATCAGAAAGAGCTTTATTGCCAAGTGTGCTTGTATTCAACTGTTCAAGAGGGAAATGGCCTGTGGGAAGAAACTGTTCGTGTGCCTAGATGTTCTAGTGGCCAGTGTTTGGAGTCGCCGTCCTGACGGTAACAGTTCAAACAGGAAGTGTCCAGGGTGAGCGGAGTCTGTGATGATTTTACCTGCCCTCTTCCTCACTCTGGAAGAGTACAGGTCCTGGAGGGCTGGCAGGGGGGCACCAATAATCCTCTCTGCAGTCCGGATTGTACGATGTAGTCTCCTGATGTCAGATTTGGTAGCTGAACCAAACCAGACAGTGATGGATGTGCACAAAACAGACTCAATGACAGCCGAGTAGAACTGGATCAGCAGCTCCTGTGGGAGGTTGAACTTCCTCAGCTGACGAAGGAAGTACAGTCTCTGCTGGGCCTTTTTTACAATGGATGAACACAACACTATTATACGACGGCTTGAGACGGGGACTGTGTATCAGCGACCCGGCCTGAGAGAGAGATTCCACCCGTTCTCACTGTTGATTAATATTAGAGCTGGCGTTTTGAGGTTATGATTAGTTTTTATAGCGATTGCTGCAGTGCCGCTGTTCAAATGAGAGTTTATTGCTGGCAGATTTGCTTTTCCCTCATTGGCTCTGAGAATCAGCTGTCAAGTTCCCATCAATGGATCGTTTGTTTGATGTTTCCCTCTGAGAGCTTGTTAAAGTGTCCCAGAAGTCCCCGAATTCCCTCTCAAGAATCAGCTAAATGCATCTCTCTGTCCAAAAACAGTCCTGCTCATGCTGAGATGAGGATTATAGATGGAAATCAGGCCTGATTTATGAGAAAAACAAGCAGCTTCCATTCGTTCAGGCTTGCATTTCAGCGCAATAACACACACATCATCTTTGAGAGTGTGTAAATGTGTGTTAGTGCTGTTTGCTAATCGAGCATCACTGTTATTATCGCTCATACATATGGATTTAAACGAATCTACGTTAAATTGAAGTTATCAAAATGAATGTTAAATCGTTTGAACGGAAACGCATTGCACATGCTAAAGACCATTCAGAACCATTCATTAACAGAATATAAATACAATATCAAAATATTAATATTTAATACATTTTATATTAATAATGTAATGATAATTTAATGTAGGCTTGGGCTGTGTTTACATATTGAATTCATTGTTGTTTTTATTTATATATATATATATATATATAATTATTTTAATTTTTACATTATAAATAACTATATATTAATCTAATAAGAGTAATATATCAGTGTATATATAATATATCAATATATTTTAATATTGTTTTATTTTTTATATTAATCTAATAAATAATACTATATTAGTTTATTTATTTATATATATATATAATGCAATATCAATATATTTAAATATTTGTATGTTATCAATTAAATTGTATATTAATATTATAATAATAATAGTCATTTAATATAAGCTCAGGAAAAATTAGTTGTGATTATATAACAATTTAATGTTAAAATAATGAGTCACTTTAAGCATAAAATTTATATAAATAAATATAAATTCTGTTAATAATTTTCATAATTGTATATTAATATGATGATAATTTAATATATAGACTTGAGCTAAATTTTTAGTATTAAACTTCTCATAAATGACGTGTTTCAGTCCTCAGAAGTCAAAGTGAATTCTTTGTTACTTTATGTAATATTTATTTTATAATATAACAATGTTTTATTATGCAGATAAGGATTAAATGACTAGACTCTGTTTCTTCTCCAGCTTTTCGTTGGGCTTTCCTTTCCTTACGAAGGCCCCGCCCCTCTGGAGGCCATAGCCAATGGCTGCGCTTTCCTGAACCCGAGGTTCGACCCGCCTAAAAGCAGCAAAAACACCGATTTCTTCAAGGGCAAGCCCACGCTCAGAGAGGTACTTCATTCTTCTTCATTTAACATTAGTTTGCCGAGTTTTTGCTGTTCGCCATCGGTCGTATCTGACGTCCGTTTGACCTTTGACCCCAGCTGACCTCCCAGCACCCCTATGCTGAGGTGTACATTGGACGGCCGCACGTCTGGACCGTCAACATTGAAGATCCTGCAGAGGTGGAGAACGCCATTAAAGCGATCCTCAGTCAGAAGGTGCATCTCCCACATGTCCAGCGGTCACAAATAAAGGCTAACGCTTACCAAATCTGCTATATATAGCATTATAATATCATATAATCAAGTTTATTATAAATATAAGGACTGTAAGTATAATATCAATATTAATATTTTGCTTTACATTACGAATAATAAATTATATACTTATTATATAATATCATTTAATATACGCTTTTACATTATGCATTATAACATATATAACATTAGTGATATTTATTAGATGCATTTTGTCTCCATAAATGTTTACATTTCATTTTTTTATATATTTTTGTAAATAAATATTATTTATTAGATCTTATTTTAATGTAGTTTGCCTTAATTTTCCATAAATAATTCCATTAATTGTATTAATATATGAATATATTTATAAATATTTGAATGTTTAAATTAATAAAATGTTAATGTAAGTGATTTATATAAATATTTTATATAGTATATTGTAATATCTAAAAATAATTTTTATCATAAATATAAGGAATATAAATGTCAATATATTACTTTTGTTTTGCATTGAATAATAAATTATGTATTAATATTGAACTAATATTTTAATATAGGCTTGAGCTAAATGTACATATTCAATTTGTTTCAGTCCTCAGAAGTGAATGTGAATATATTATATTAAAAATAATCATGTTTATTATAAATATAAGAATAAAAGTATACTAATTTTTGATTATTTGTTTTACATTATGAATAATAAATTATATAAGTATAATAACAGTTTAATATAGTCTTTTACATAATATTTTATCTAATATAATACATTATAATAATAATAGTAATAATAATAAGGAATACAAATATAATATCAATATATTAATATTTTGTTTTACATTATAATAAATTATATATTAATGTATTGTATTTATTTTTATATTTATAAAATCATGCAAAGCTAATTATGATTATTTCAGACTACACCCTATTTCTAAATACTATTTGATGATTTACTTCATTTATGAGCCATTTTCTCACCCTTAAAATGACATTTTTTAGCAAATTTGTCCTAAATTTGGCCATATCATAATACTTTTAAGCACAAATTACTTTATTTAGTAATCATTTTTACTGTTTAGGAGCTCAAAAATGGAGGTTGGGTCATATTTAACACGTTTCGTTCCTCTTGTTTCAGATCGAGCCGTATCTGCCGTATGAGTTCACCTGTGAGGGGATGTTACAGCGCGTCAATGCTTTCATCGAGAACCAGGTACCTGTGACTGAGTGTTAGTGGAGATGTGAGGTGTGTGTGTGTGTTTGTGTGAGAGTGTTATTTGCTTCACCTCATCTGAAAACACACGGGATGACATTAGACTTGAAATGCATGTAACTGTCGTGTAAAGAATGCACGCTCGATCTGTAAAGTTAAGCCCTTGTTCAAACTCTGCCTGTCTGTCTGCAGGATTTCTGTCACGGTCAGGTGATGTGGCCTCCTCTGAGCACCATGCAGGTGAAGTTCGCTCCGGCAGGAAAATCCTGCAAACAGGTGTGTCAGGAAGAGCAGCTGATCTGTGAGCCCTCCTTCTTCCAGCACCTCAATAAAGACAAGGACCTGGCCAGGTACAAACACCGCAGTTCTCCTTCCAGACAGCAGAGGGCAGTGTTGCATTTCACATGGCTTTTATAGAATTGACATTCACAATCCGTTGATTTGCTCCTGCTGAGGTATGGTGGGATTTGCTCAAAACGTGCATCAGATTTTGAGTCTTTTTCTAAACAACTTGACCATGGGTCTCTTTATAAAAACCTCATATTTCCTTAGAGAATATTGAAATGTATATTATTTAATCCTGTGCATATTACTATGTTTTTTTAAATATTTTTATATTGATGCACGATTATAATTGCTTTAATCCATATATATATATATATATATATATATATATATATATATATATATATATATATATATATATATATATAAAACATTAATAATATTATTTATTAGATGCATATTTTATTTTCCACTTTGTCTCCATAAATAAAATGTTTATATTTTAAATATATATTTTCTGTTTGTTAATATGAATTTTTATAATACATACATTTTTTCTTTTAAATATTTTAGTATTTCAATTTTAAATAAATATTATTTATTAGAAATTTATTTTAATTTAGTTGTCCTTTTTCTCCATAAATGCGATTTATATATTTTAAATGTGTATTTTTATTCAATTCATATAATTTTTATAATGTTAAAATTATAAATATTAGGGATTGATATATATATATATATATATATATATATATATATATATATATATATATATATATATATATATATATATATATATATATATATAATATTCATTTAATATCTAAATATAAATATTAAATGCATTTTGTTTTCCTTTATTTTCCATGAATATTTTTTATATTTTCCATATATAATTTAATAGGTTTAATATATTAATAAAATATGATGTATGATATGCATATAATAAATATTTATACATATTTGTATTATTTTTTTCATTTATTTTGTCTGTGTAAAACTCATTGTACTGTACTTATTGGCATATCACATCTTGAAATGTCCTCTCGTTCCGTTTCTTGCTGGCAGGTATGGCGTGGAGTGTAAGACGGTGGAGTCCACCAATGATATCGTAGTCCCCGCCTACAGTGAATCGGCGCGGCATTGCGTGTTCCAGTCGGACTTGCTGCTGTTCAGCTGCGCCGGGGCTCATCAGTCCCTCACGCGCATCTGTCCCTGCAGAGACTACATGAAAGGCCAGGTGGCGCTGTGCAAAGACTGCTTATAACACACGCACACCATGGCAACCCTGTACGACCGAGCAGGCGTCGAAACCCGCCGTACTGGACAGGACCGGACTGTTACATAGTGCGATGCGGACAGTGCCAGTGTTTTTATGTGCGGTGATGCTATTTGAAGAATTCTGAGTAATTCAGCTCTTGTTTTATCCCATACACACACGAACAGAGACGTCTCGAACTGAAAGAGTGTGGCAGCTCTCGGCTAAGAGAAATCGATCTTGCCGAAATAACGACGGATGGAGAGAGGAGGAAACCATTTATTTAGCTGGATTTATTTTTTCCACAAACTTGAACAGGTTTCTGCCTGGCATACTTGAAGCGGAGTGCAGGGAATCGGAACTCTACACTGCCACCTGCAGGCATGGAGGAAACACTGTAGTGACATTTATCACCCCAGTTCATCGTTCTGCTGTTTTTCTTCTCTCTTTGAAGAACCAAGTTTCCAAGTCCGACTCTTCACCCTTTTGAAGTCTGAAAACTTGCAGTGCGTGTTTGTGTGTGTGCGAGTGCGCTTGTTGTTTTAAGGTCACGGGGAAGCGGACTTTGCAAAGAAACTTCCCCAGTTTAACACTGTAACAGACGTTCCACTTACTGGCTCGTGACATGTAAATAACAGACGCTGAAACGTTCCGCTTTATTCTGCATGGTAGTTAATTTCCTGCAACTTGTAACAGCACATGCTAACACTGGGAGTTTTCAGTGTTGGTCACTCGCAGTACTGCACCAGAGAACTGCCAGGTAAGATATTGTAGTGAACACACACGTCGCAAACCAGCCAGTATAAATTACAACACAAACCAGTTGACCAAACTAACCGTTAAGGAAGCTAGTAGAGTGAGTTTGACTAAATTGGGTCACTTTTTGCTATTGTGTTAAATGCCAAAAAGTGTCTCGGTTTATATATGTGGATAAAGTAAATACCCAATACGGCCAGATATTTCTGTAAAATTTTATCTTTATTTGTATTTAAAAATCTGTATAAAAGCAGAGTGTACATTACAAGGATGTAATACTTTTTCTTTTCTTTTTTACTTTGTGTTAAAAACAGATTGGCCTTCTCGGTTTTTATTTTAAAACGCCTCTTGAATTTTTCTGCCTGTTATAGGAAAAAAACCATCAAAATGATTTGAGTTTTGGAATGAAAATGCACTATAGCGAAGATTTGACACCAGATATTACAACACACTGTACAATTGTTTGTTTTAAAGTTTGTTTTTTAATTTATTTTGTATACAGATCTTTATCTCTGCCTGTTGATTTTTATGTCACTATTTATAGAAGAGAAAATTCTTTATAGAGGGAAATATTATTTATCAGACTAATTTAAATGTAAGCGCATATGCTTGTCCAGAGTACTGTTTAAAAATCATTTAAAACTATAAAACGTTTAGCTGTAAAATTGTACATAACTTATATTTATGTACACACACACACACACACACACACACACACACACGAGTGCAGTCAAATCGATTAATCACAACCAAAATAAGATTGTATATAAATGTGTGTATATATATATATATATAATATAAAAAACACGCACATGCATGTATATATTTAAGAAATATTTGCATGCGCATGTGTGTATGTTATATATAAATATTAAAAATGTTTTAAATATACACAGGCGCTGGTCATATCATTAGAATATCATCAAAAGTTGATTTATTTCACTAATTCCATTCAAAAGTGAAACTTGTATATTATATTCATTCACTACACACAGACTGATATATTTCAAATGTTTATTTCTTTTAATTTTGATGATTATAACTGACAACTAAGGAAAATCCCAAATTCAGTATCTCAGAAAATTAGAATATTACTTAAGATCATTACAAAGAAAGGATTTTTAGAAATCTTGGCCAACTGAAAAGTATGAACATGAGAAGTATGAGCATGTACAGCACTCAATACTTAGTTGGGGCTCCTTTTGCCTGAATTACTGCAGCAATGCGGCGTGGCATGGAGTCGATCAGTCTGTGGCACTGCTCAGGTGTTATGAGAGCCCAGGTTGCTCTGATAGTGGCCTTCAGCTCTTCTGCATTGTTGGGTCTGGCATATCGCATCTTTCTCTTCATAATACCCCATAGATTTTCTATGGGGTTAAGGTCAGGTGAGTTTGCTGGCCTTTTGTGTCTTGCCCTCCTTGTGCAAGGTGTCAATGGTCGTCTTTTGGACAACTGTAGGTCAGCAGTCTTCCCCATGATAGTGTAGCCTACAGAACTAGACTGAGAGACCATTTAAAGGCCTTTGCAGGTTTTGAGTTCATCAGCTGATTAGTGTGGCACCAGGTGTCTTCAATATTCAACCTTTTCACAATATTCTAATTCTCTGAGATCCTGAATTTGGGATTTTCTTTAGTTGTCAGTTATAATCATCAAAATTAAAATATATCAGTCTGTGTGTAATGAATGAATATAATGTACAAGTTTCACTTTTTGAATGGAATTAGTGAAATAAATCAACTTTTTGATGATATTCTAATGATATGACCAGCACCTGTACATGCATATTTATATATACACATAATTATACACCGTACACACACATCACATGTATAACTTATTTTAGATGCGATTAATCGATTTGACAGCACTCGTGTGTGTGTGTATGTAACATTATATATATATATATCACACACACACATAGATTATATAGTACAACAAAGCATATCATAATTCCCTTTATTGTCGATACTCTGGACAAACGTTGTGAACAGTTTAATTGCAAAAGCCAGCAAAAACCTCATTTGATGTTTTTATCCAATGTATGATTTCTGTAAACATTTGCACATTTGTAAATATAGATGGGTCTCTTCTAGTTTTCCACTCTAACTTATACGATAGTTTTACGTTTGCGTTTCTGCTTTTTGTCGAGATCTACACGTTTGTACGTAAAAAACAAGCTTCAGCCAAGCTATTGTTTCCTCTCGTTACATGATGTGCCTTCTGATGGTTGCTAGAACTGTCTGGTCTGTTTTCCTTTATGAAATAAAGCGGTGAATGCGGAATGCTAGCTAGCTAAAAGCCGAAACAGTAGTTGAATAGCTGAAGTAGAGTCGGCATTTTAGCATGAAATCGTTTTGCCAAACGTTTGGTGGTTGACATGCAAAATCACACAATCTAGTTGACTAAAGTCGTTACATTTGGTTTACAGTGTGCCACCGTTTCGAAAGTGTGTGTTTGTACGGCTTAGCTGTAGCTATGGTCTTCATTTTAATGACCGACTCAAATGTTTTAAGATATTAGATTAGTCTAATGAAAATCGTGGCCAGTAATTCTATTGGAAAGATTGGAATGAAACCCATATTTTTTCACAATTGTTCTGGTTTAATTTGCTGTCGCTTTTATTTGGTTTTAAACTGGAACGCATTCACACATCAGATTAAGTGGTTTCATTTATTTTGAGGGATGATGGAAGATTTTAAGACGTTGAAAAAATAAATAAACTGACATAAATTTGTTTTTCATTGAATGAGGAATCAGTAGGATATATCTTTATTTTTCAAATAAACTTTTTTTCTGTGACAACAGACATTTCTGTGTAAATATACATGTGTACTCCACTGCAACATAATATATACATTCATGTATCACATGACATTCGGACTCCACGGTGCCCCGGCGTGGATTAACGTCGGCTTTTGCCTGCAAATTACATCTTTAACCAAATGGCCCTCGTTATCGTTGGGCCTCTGTTTTAAAGGGATAGTTCACCCCAAAATGAAAATTACCCCCGCTCAAGTCATCCTAGGTGTATATGACTTTCTTCTTTCAGATGAATACAATCAGAGTTATGTTAAATAATGTCCTGGCTCTTCCAAGCTTTATAATGGCAGTACGAAATTTAAATCCCAAAAAAGTGTATCCATTCATTATATAACTGCTCCACACGGCACCGGGGGATTAATAAAGGCCTTCTGAAGTGAATCGATGGGTTTGTGTAAGAAAATTATCCATATTTAACATGTTATAAAGTAAAATGTCTAGCTTCTGGCGGACCGCCTTCCGTATTCAACTTGCAAAAAGTTGCGACGATGCCGCCGGACGTAGTGTTTTGAACTGCGAGAGAAGTTGAATACGGAAGACGGTCTGGTGGGAGCTAGATATTTTACTTTAAGTTAAAAATATGGGTATTTTCTTACAAAAAACGATCGATTCGCTTCAGAAGGCCTTTATTAACCCCCCAGAGCCGCGTGGAGCAGTTATATGATGGATGGATGCACTTCAAATTTTGTGCTTCCATTCACTGCCATTATAATGCTTGGATTAGCCAGGGCATTATTTAACATAACTCCGATTGTGTTCATCTGAAAGAAGAAAGTCACATACACCTAGGATGGCTTGAGAGTGAGTAAATCATGGGCTAATTTTCTCTTTTGGGTGAACTATCCCTTTAAGTCCTCAGAACATGTGGTTTTAGAAACTGTGCAAACAAAAAAAGTCCCATTTGCAGGGGCGTGTGCTTGTGCCTAGTACCTCTGACAAAGGCTCAAGGTATTTAACATGTCAATAAAGAACAGACCACACACCTGAAAAAACAGCGCACGTTATAGCAGAAATGTGCTTTTCACCTACAATTGAACTACGAACTGCCACTGGATAGCACATACCTAATCTGACTCGCGGAGCTATCCCAGATCCGGTCCACACGTGGATTCCACACTTACCAGATGTGGGCCGGATCTGGGTCGACGCTGTTGCTTTGCTACATAAAATGCTTAGAAACTTGGCATGTACACATTTAAATAGCCAAATTTCGTGGCAAAATTACAACAGTCTATGTAATACTTCAGAACGTATAACTTCACATCATGAAGGGTCAAGTTTTAAGGCTTTTTGTTAAACGCGTTCGTGTGCCGTTTAATAATTACAAGTTTCACCAAAAGCTAAATGCGAGGCTGGATTAAGCTATAACAACTGAACTGCACACAACTTCACCGTTTCGATGGAGTGCGAAAGATGAAATTACATTATTCTAGCAAATGAAGCGTTTTTATTCTAATGATAGCAGTTGATTTAGACTTAGACTAGTGCTCCTAAAGTTTCTTCATGTATTATGTTTTGACATTGACAAGTATGTTACAATAGATATTAAAGTATTATAGATGAAAATGCCCTGTTTGTTGAGTAATATTATACTTGAAAAGTTCCTGTAGACAATCAGATGGCACGCTTTTGAACAAGGTTTCCATGAAGAAAAAACGCCATTTTATTATCTACAATGTAGTTTGACCACCTCCTCTAGTTTATTAACTTGACATTTTAGCAAAATTATTTTGGCATCTTTTTTTTTTTGTGCACTTTCAGAATGATCTATACTGCTTCTCTATTGTGAAATTTTATTAAAATTAAGTTTGAAAGTAAAAATTATACATTTTGAAATAGTATGTTGGACAGCTAATGAAATCTTATGTATTTTTGTCTATATATGGATTTTTAGAGGATTTCACAGATGTGAAAAATAAGCTAAAAAAAAATACTTAAATAAAACAAACTAATCAAAAATGACAATCTATGTTAAGTTTACCTGATAAACCTCCCCCATAACCTGAATGGCTGAAGATTGATAATCTGCGCAAATTATACCTAAAAAAAAGTCTCGAATACCCATAAATCCTTTTTCCCTCAGATATGCGTATAACTGAATGTGATTTTAATCTCGGTTTTAAATATCAGATGTCAAATTGGTTGCCACATTCTGAAGCTCATTTCCGGCTCGAACAAAACAATACACATTTCATATATGTAATTATCAGTTTTCCCTTTCAGATCCATATTTACAGGGGGAGTTTGTGGTTGCGTTTGCCCTGAGGCAAGGGAAAGTGTGTGTATGTTGTGTTTTCCCACTCAGGAGAATCTCCACAAGAGTGTGTATGTGTGTTGAGTTGTCCAGAATCAGAATCCTACTCGAAGCGCTCGTAGTGTCTTGTCTGCCTGACGCGCGGGACCATGTCCTTTAACAACCTGATGAAGAAAGAGGAAGACAAGAGGAAGTTCACTCATTTTCATGTCAGTAAGTTTAGAGGTCAGAGCCATGCCTGGTAATGAGTGTATACCCTTCTGAGAACCAGGAAAAAAGTTGTGTGAATTTAGTATTTTTGTTTAGAGCACAAGAAAAAACATGGGAAAAATTTATTTATTTATTTTATATATATATATATATATATATATATATATATATATATATATATACACACACACATATATATACACACACACACAGTCACCTAAAGGATTATTAGGAACACCATACTAATACTGTGTTTGACTCCCTTTCTCCTTCAGAACTGCCTTAATTCTACGTGGCATTGATTCAACAAGGTGCTGAAAGCATTCTTTTGAAATGTTGGCCCATATTGATAGGATAGCATCTTGCAGTTGATGGAGATTTGTGGGATGCACATCCAGGGCACGAAGCTCCTGTTCCACCACATCCCAAAGATGCTCTATTGGGTTGAGATCTGATGACTGTGGGGGCCATTTTAGTACAGTGAACTCATTGTCATGTTCAAGAAACCAATTTGAAATGATTCGAGCTTTGTGACATGGTGCATTATCCTGCTGGAAGTAGCCATCAGAGAATGGGTACATGGTGGTCATAAAGGGATGGACATGGTCAGAAACAATGCTCAGGTAGGCCGTGGCATTTAAACAATGCCCAATTGACACTAAGGGGCCTAAAGTGTGCCAAGAAAACATCCCCCACACCATTACACCACCACCACCAGCCTGCACAGCGGTAACAATGCATGATGGATCCATGTTCTCATTCTGTTTACGCCAAATTCTGACTCTACCATCTGAATGTCTCAACAGAAATCGAGACTCATCAGACCAGGCAACATTTTTCCAGTCTTCAACTGTCCAATTTTGGTGAGCTTGTGCAAATTGTAGCCTCTTTTTCCTATTTGTAGTGGAGATGAGTGGTACCCGGTGGGGTCTTCTGCTGTTGTAGCCCATCCGCCTCAAGGTTGTGCGTGTTGTGGCTTCACAAATGCTTTGCTGCATACCTCGGTTGTAACGAGTGGTTATTTCAGTCAAAGTTGCTCTTCTATCAGCTTGAATCAGTCGGCCCATTCTCCTCTGACCTCTAGCATCAACAAGGCATTTTTGCCCACAGGACTGCCGCATACTGGATGTTTTTCCCTTTTCACACCATTCTTTGTAAACCCTAGAAATGGTTGTGCGTGAAAATCCCAGTAACTGAGCAGATTGTGAAATACTCAGACGGGCCCGTCTGGCACCAACAACCATGCCACGCTCAAAATTGCTTAAATCACCTTTCTTTCCCATTCTGACATTCAGTTTGGAGTTCAGGAGATTGTCTTGACCAGGACCACACCCCTAAATGCACTGAAGCAACTGCCATGTGATTGGTTGATTAGATAATTGCATTAATGAGAAATTGAACAGGTGTTCCTAATAATCCTTTAGGTGAGTGTATACACACACACACACACACACACACACACACACACACACACACACACACAAATATGGCTAGATGTGGAACAATCAATGAATTACTTCAAATATATGAAATTGATAAATATATAATCCTGGTTATTGTGTATTTAAAACGCATTAAGATTATTATTTCGGTTTCATTTATGTATGACTAACAAATGCATCACATTAAGTTTATTACTTAATCCAAATGGTTGTAAAATGTATATGCAATTCAAATACATCAATCTTAAACTTAAGTCTAACATTTTAGCAAGTCACAATAAACTGTAAATGGAGCACTGTTTATTGGCATAGTAGGCCATGATGACAAGGCTAAACTCAGCAGGTTCAGCTCTCGACTTCATAACCTCTCAAGGACGAGCCTGTCACGTCAAACTAAATGACCTCTGCTTAATGCAACACTGTGTGCTTTTGGGAAAGGAGACACACAGCAGGTGGAATTTTACAGCTTATAGATTTACATTTACACTTCAATTTTTGTCAACGTTCCAGATGATGTGACCGTTGAGCTTTGCATACAATTCCCTGAATGTTTGGTGTATGTGCACGTTCTTCATTTCCGTTACAAACGCTAATTACAGTCTCCAGTCTAGTGATATTATGATAATTGCTTGGAATTATGTTAGCGAGCATCATGTGCTATTTAACCAACAAAATGATACATAGTGTCCCTATCAGAGGCTTTAGTTAAACCCTTCAGCATATTTACAGTTGCACCAAAGACAAACAGTCACGCCTGAAAACCCTTAAGTGTACGAGAACATTATAAACGGACTGTTTATAAAACGGCTTTGTGCTACTTTGAACAAACATGGTACTTTGAGAATTGCATTAGTGACATTGGTGTATAATTATATACTATTTAATATTTTGAAATGGGTTTTACTCTTGGTTTTGGTTTTCATTTTAACTTTAAAGTTTGAGTTATTTTGTTGTTGGTGTAATTTTTAGCTAAACTAAACTTACTAAAACTAAAAATTTTTTTTTTTTTTTTTTTACTTTTTACAGCGTTTAGCTCTATACGTAAACATTTTGTATCGAATCGGCGTTTCGTCCAGACGGATCCGGTGTTATGGGAGGCTGAACCTGCTATTGCTTTGAATCCGGTTCCCAGAGTGGATAAATCTGAAGATGCCTCCCTTGCGTTTTTTTGTGTGTACAGCTAATCCGTATATTTTGTGAAACGCTGATGTCATCACCCTAGTCTCACTCATGCTCCAAGTCTTCTTCTCTGTTTTTTGTGTATCTCTGTGACAGAATTAAAGCGCCACATACTGGTCTGGCATGTATACTACAACGCTTTGAATCGGTTTCAGTGGTTTTGTGTGTATGCAGATATTTCTTGGGACCAAGGGGGAAAAAAAAAAAAAGATTGGATAGGGAAAGCTCTGGCTTCGTGTGGATGGTTTCAGGCTCCCAAAACACCTGATCCGTCTGGATGAAACGCATACAGGCTAAATGCATATCTGTGTGTGTGCGGGGCATTAAACTAAACAAAAATGCCAAATGTTGCCTTGACATCTATTAGCGTCCACACCAGTGGACGATATTGTTCTGTTTACTCTAACTGTGCGTTCACACCGCCACCGGCGAGAGCGGCAAAATTCACTCTGGCCGCCCTGCCAACGACGCTGTAGAAAGATTCGTGGACGCGCTGGCGCTCTGACGTAGATCGAATGCTTGGTCTTTTTTTAGACTGTATTTAAAGGGGCTGCAAAGCAAACAAGCATGTTGATTGGCAGACTGACCATAAGTACGGTATAAATTAACCTCATGAAATCGTTTAAATGTGAAAGTAAGAATGAATTGAATTCCCGCTGAAAAACAAGCATTCTAGCGCCTATAAAATAGTGTTGCGCGCCTTCTTAAAAAATTACACAGCACTATGAATGATCACGTCGTAAATGATAGGGAAACCCGCACAGCAATGATCAACTTCTCCTCCATTTTGCTTGGGAACTAATGTGGTCGGAACCAAAGTTTCCAGGACTGCGGTCTCTGGATTTTTCTAAAGCGGAGCACTTCTACATTCCAATTGGTTGCCGCCAAACCACGTCATAGCTCACTACCATAAAGTTGACCTGATTTCAATTCTCCTCAATGCCCAAATAGTCCACGACGCGCCGGCCGGCTCCCATTGAAAATGAATGACTTCCGGCCGCGTGAACGCACAGTAAGTGCGTGCTTGTCTGTCACTCTGCTCGGGCTCATTACAGCAGGATTCTGGATTCTGATTGGCTGTCAATGTTCCTCAACTGGATAAAAATCGTTCTGAAAATGATTCCAATGATATCATTTATCTGTGCCTTTATCGTTATAGCTGTGGTGTGAACTCTGATATTCTTTAATATGGAGAACGGTTTTTAGAACTATATCTTTATTGTTATCTTTTATAGTCATCGTCCTTGGTGAGAACGGGCCTTAAGTGTATGTTTACACGACAACGATAGTTTTTCCTTCGCGTTTTTCGCGGACAGGTGACAACATTGTCAAAACGATCGCGAAAATGACCAGTAGATGGCGATGTCACTTTGTAAAGCAACATTACTCGCCTAGTTTTCACAAATTTGTGTTTTTGTAGTTTACACGGAGACGATAACAGTATCGTTTTTAAAAACCAAAATTAAAAATTTCAGGCCCCCAAAACTGTTGTTTAGCCAATAAAAGGCCAAAACACATAATATAATTTTTTTCAGTTTTTATTTGAAAACGGTGTGTAAATGGCCCCTATTTCACTGATTTTAGCTGTTTTCTTATCCTGAGTGACTTTTCAGTATACAAATGGAAAAGTTTTTCCTTCGCGCTTTTCGTGCACAGGCGACAACATTGTCAAAAATTATTCCCGTTGATAGTCGATCCACAAAAACGACTAAAAATGCTGTATAATTCATGCCAGACCAGTAGATGACGATGTCACTTCGTAAAAAAACATTTTTTAAACGTTTTTGTCGTTTACACGGAGACGATAACAGTATCGTTTTCAAATACTTAATACTTTCAAATACTTACCAAAATTAAAAATGAAAATTCAGGTCTCCAAAACGCCATTGTCGTGTAAATGAACGGCCAAGATGCATAAAGTGTTTTTAGTTGAAAACAGTGTCATGTAAATGGTCCCTATTTCACTGATTTGAGCTGATTTTAGGATGAATCTCTTGAGAGTAACACAACGTTGATCTTTTAAGGTTAAAACTTTAAATGTTAAAGTAGCATTTCTTTTTTTTTTTTTTTTTTTAAGTTCATGTCATATTTGAGTTGGATTGGGACTCTTACCTGACTCCATAGGCGAGAATGATCAGTCCGATCAGAACCCCCATGGTCCCGTCCAAGAACCAAACGCTAGGTTCGTGTTTGAACACCTCGGCGCTGATTAAGATGGAGAATCCCATGACACCTCCGACTAGGGAGTTAAAACCTGGAAATAAATTAATTACGTACATGTAAAAAAACAAAACAGAAAGAGCAGCATGAACATTCTGCTAAATTTCTACTTTTGTGTTCCACATGAAAAAGAAAGTCATATGGGTTTGGAAGCATGAATAAATTGACACAGATCTTTTTTTTTGTTTTTTGTTTAAGCAAAACTTGCAATTAAACTAAAAATGATTCTTCATCTTTACAGATTACAAATCTTCTTGACATTGTGTTCCAAGATAATCATCATTTATGTGATAAATAGCTGGTGTAGCAGCAGTCCTGGATGTTTGGACAGCTGGTGAAGTTCACATGTGTTTATCCCGCGTACGATTCGGTGGTTCCACGATGGGTGTGTGTTTGTGCTACTGAGACGTTGGTTTACATAGAAGAGTGTTGGTTGACATTAGCAATTACTGTCACACTGTGTGTTTGTGTGTGTGTGACATTAAAGAATCCTAGTTATACATGTAAAACTATTGGGTTGTCTGTGTTACTTATACATTTAAGTACCGAGTAATGATTAACTACATGTACTTACTACAGGGTTAGGAATAGGGGTTGGTTTAAGGTTAGTTGCATGTAATTATGCGTAACTACATGTAATATATATAAGGACACTGTAAAATAAAGTGTACCAAATATTTATACCAAACACTTTACCAAATATTGAACACTATTTTATCCATTTAAAGTTAAAGTTTAAGTTGTAAACACAGATTATTGGAGTATGTATTACAAGAACATACATTTCCATTTTCTACTTCAAAATATATCATTTAATTCAACGTGTTTGTAATTATTTGTGAAAATAATGCAATTTCTTTTGGAAAATTGCTTCAAAGTAAATCATTTGTGTGTGATTTCAAATACAAAAGTTACATATTTTAGTAAGTTAGAAAAGTAATAGCACACCTCTTCTCAACAAGCCACGTGATTTTTATTTTAACCGTGTGTGTGTATGTGTGTGTGTGTGTGTATCCGTATGTACATGTCCATCTGTGCGCATCTCTCTCTCTCTCAAATATAAATATATATAGTCTCTGCACTCCCATCCATCTGCTTATCTGTCTATCTACACGTCTGTCGCATTTAGTGTTTTATTTTTTCAAACAAAAATGCCATAAAACGACCACAAAAGAAGCTCATGCGATGTGCGAGTTGTATTCAATGCTGTCTGAAGTCATATAAACATATCTGTTGTCATTCTGGAGCTTGACCATCTTTCCACCTTTCAATATATGAAAAAAAGCATTCTGCTAACATCTGTTAATGCCCATAATGTAGTGTAAACGCATATGTATTTAAGGTAAAATTTCTGTTGGAGTTGATCAAATTAGTTTTTTTAAGCCTATATAGTCACATGTAAAATCCTGCTCCTTCCAGCTGGTCAGAAGTTAAAAAGGGAGGAGCTAAGGTGAAATAAGACCAGACACGTTGCCACAGCACTGTGAATAATAAATCAGGCTGGCCATCACCACGGTAACCTGGTGGGTTTCCGGGGAAACGTACCATCAGTGATGAGGGCCCTGCTGGTGAGGACTTTCCCCAGCATGAACTTACAGACGGACAGAATCGTGCACACCACCCCGCTGATAACCGATACGCTGTACAGGAAGTCATCCTGGAGAGAGAGAGAGAGAGAGAGAGAGAGAGAGAGACAGACAGACAGACAGACAGACAGACAGACAGACAGACAGACAGACAGACAGACAGACAGAGAGACAGAGAGAGAGACACATTATCGTATTGAGCAAGGGTCAAGTGCACCGTTTTATTTAACTGCAATTTATATGGCACACTGTAGAGGAAATCAAGGGCTGCGTTTAGAATGGAACATCAGAGTACTGCTTACTAGAAACTGAAATGTATACTGCGTATTTCCAAAATGGGTAACAGGAAACATTTCAAATTGTAGTATGCTACATTGGTGTCACAATCTCATTATAGTGCATGGTCTATATAGCATCAATTTTTTGTAAAAAAATTTTCATTTTGATCAAATCATGAATCATGTTATATTCTGAATAGCATACTACCATACTGTTCTCACTTTCTGGAGTATATAGTATGCATACTTGTGCACTCGCTGAACTTAACATGCTGGTAGCCAAATGTTCTAACAACAATGTAGCATTCTACTGTTTGAAGTATTTCTTACTGCATAAATGCAGTATATACACTGTCTAGTGTGCAGTATGTACAGTATGTAAAAGTTGGGACACTGTACAAATTGTGAATAAAAAAGGAATGCAATAATTTACAAATCTCATAAACTTATATTTTATTCATAATAGAATATAAATAACACATCAAATGTTGAAAGTGAGACATTTTGAAATGTCATGCCAAATATTGGCTCATTTTGGATTTCATGAGAGCTACACATTCCAAAAAAGTTGGGACAGGTAGCAATAAGAGGCCGTAAAAGTTAAATGTACATATAAGGAACAGCTGGAGGACCAATTTGCAACTTATTAGGTCAATTGGCAACATGATTGGGTATAAAAAGAGCCTCTCAGAGTGGCAGTGTCTCTCAGAAGTCAAGATGGGCAGAGGATCACCAATTCCCCCAATGCTGCGGCCAAAAATACTGGAGCAATATCAGAAAGGAGTTTCTCAGAGAAAAATTGCAAAAGAGTTTGAAGTTATCATCATCTACAGTGCATAATATCATCCAAAGATTCAGAGAATCTGGAACAATCTCTGTGCGTAAGGGTCAAGGCCGGAAAACCATACTGGATGCCCGTGATCTTTGGGCCCTTAGATGGCACTGCATCACATACAGGAATGCTACTGTAATGGAAATCACAACATGGGCTCAGGAATACTTCCAGAAAACATTGTCGGTGAACACAATCCACCGTGCCATTCGCTGTTGCCGGCTAAAACTCTATAGGTCAAAAAAGAAGCCATATCTAAACATGATCCAGAAGCGCAGGTGTTTTCTCTGGGCCAAGGCTCATTTAAAATGGACTGTGGCAAAGTGGAAAACTGTTCTGTGGTCAGAGGAATCAAAATTTGAAGTTCTTTTTGGAAAACTGGGACCATGTCATCTGAACTAAAGAGTACAAGGACAACCCAAGTTGTTCTCAGCGCTCAGTTCAGAAGCCTGCATCTCTGATGGGATGGGGTTGCATGAGTGTGTGTGGCATGGGCAGCTTACACATCTGGAAAGGCACCATCAATGCTGAAAGGTATATCCAAGTTCTAGAACAACATATGCTCCCATCCAGACGTCGTCTCTTTCAGGGAAGACCTTGCATTTTCCAACATGACAATGCCAGACCACATACTGCATCAATTACAACATCATGGCTGTGTAGAAGAAGGATCCGGGTACTGAAATGACCAGCCTGCAGTCCAGATCTTTCACCATAGAAAACATTTGGCGCATCATAAAGAGGAAGATGCGACAAAGAAGACCTAAGACAGCTGAGCAACTAGAAGCCTGCATTAGACAAGAATGGGACAAAATTCCTATTCCTAAACTTGAGCAACTTGTCTCCTCAGTCCCCACACGTTTGCAGACTGTTAGAAAAAGAAGAGGGGATGCCACACAGTGGGAAACATGATGCCATGAAATTTAAAATCAACTTATTTTTCCCTTAAAATGATACATTTTCTCAGTTTAAACATTTGATATGTCATCTATGTTGTATTCTGAATAAAATATTGAAATTTGAAACTTCCACATCATTTCCACACAATTTGTACAGTGTCCCAACTTTTTTGGAATCGGGTTTGTATTAAAAAACAGTATGTAACGGCAAACATGTCAAACAGTAGCATGTCTCCAGATATGCATACAAAAATGTGCATACTGCACAGTAAATGGTATGCTAATTCCAAATCTGAGTATTCCATGCATGCAAATAATCATAGTATGCATACTGCAAAGCTAGTGTGAGCAGCACCTATGGATATGTTAGAGAGAAAGCAATATGAATGGAAATAAGGAGCGCAGAGAGACAATAAAAGGATGCAAAATCAAGATGAATAGAGTTGCTTTCTCAGCCTAAGCAGAATCATTAAAATTGCGCGCTGGCCTTGCAGACATGATAAATAAAAAAAACGCAACGCTGCAAGGTTCCCACCATCAAACATAACGTCCAACACGCACACAAACGGTCAGTCAATGCATCACTTGTTCCCTCCACATAAACAGTATGATGGATCTTCTGGTGAGAGAACCTCATCAATATTGATGTCAGGCAGGTGAAGAAAGCAGAAAACAATGAGGTTTGTGTCTCGCGGACAGTGTCGAACAACTCCAACCCTCCCTGAAGGGTTTAAAAACAACCTCATGCCCTCGCATTTATCACAAATGTTGTCTGTCTGCCCACAAACATCCCACAATGTCTCTCTCTCTCTCTCTCTGAAACATCTCTAATGATCCATCTCAGTGAGAAATCAGGGATTTGGTGGCAGTTGCGCAATCACACATTTTTATGGCTGTGGGCCTTTAATAATTGTAGTTTCAACAACACAAACATAAAAAGCTGTCGCAGATGTAGCCGTCTAGAGAAAGTTAATTGTCCATTTATGCAAGATGTTTAATTTATTTTGTCTAAAGGCAAAACCATGCACTGGTCCATTTTGAGATTTTGGGCTGTTTGGCTTTCCATAATATATCTTCTTTTAGACTAATGGAAAGAAAACATTGAAGTGTTTGTTGCATTACACTTGACCTTTTTACATCTAGATTTCAATTTAAATCCAAATCTTTAAAGCTGCAGTCCATAACCTTTTGCACTCTAGCGGTTAACAAACAGAACTGCATGTGTCTTGCGGAAGAACATTGCAGCCGGAGCTACTTCTCTCCGTTTATGTCTATGGCGAATCACGCAGGGACTGTGCTCCTCCGCAGCGGTTCTTACCAGACCGGTCTGAAATAGTCTCAATATAAACACTTATTATAAGAATACCGGTTTGGAAAATGGATTCATGTTGTACATTCTCATTATATCATTTTTGTAAATCTTGAACACAAAAAAAAAGTTACGGATAGCAGCTTTAAAGGTGCACTATGTAACTGTTCCGTCCGCTAGAGGTCGCCACAAAACAAAGGCGTAGTTCTTTGCGCAGGATCTTGGGACATGTGGTCTTCACCTCACAGCCGGTGAAAAGAATCGGGATAGGACTCGGGCAGAAATCATGTTCATGGGTGCGATTATTAACGTTACTGTAGTGTGAAGCAGAGCAGGGGCGAGTGTTGTGGGAGCTGAGCAAGGCCGCTGGAGCGACTGAATGAACGCAACACACGCCTCGTGAGTAGCGGGACTTTTATTATGCCACAGTTGTCGGCGCCATTTCCGCTTTTCCGGTCATGAGTATGAGGAAACGCAGCTCTGTTTATCATATCAGATACATCTGAGTGTGTTGAAAATGATGTTATGACGTTAATCTGTGCGTTCGCTCGGCGGCTGCTATGACACTTGTTGCACACTGCAGTGAGAGTAAAGCGTGTCTGCTAAATAAAACCAGAAACCGAATGCAGATATGACGCCATTGACAGGTGACTCCCTCACACGTCCCGGTTCATTGGTTAAAATGGCAATTTTCTCACGATTTACAAATAGTTGGAAACATTTGGGATATTGTAAGTACTCAACTGAACAAAATATATAACACTGGCCTGGTGGTTTTTGGATATTTTACTGAAAAAATGTTACATAGTGCACCTTTAAAGGCTGTTTTCTCAAACAGGAGTTGTTATCTCCATTTCACAAGCACTAATATACACCAAACTATACAGTTTTATTCCAGTCTATATTCTGAAGGTTTTTACTGAGGGGTTTGGTCATATACATCCTTTGCCTAATTTTATACAACATTTTATTCCTAAAAACATGGTGAAAATGTATTTTATTTCTGGCAATTTACAATATTTCTGATTTATGGAGTGATAAAAGAGATATTTAAACTCTAATAAGTCAACAACTGATAATGCTTAATTTGCATATTTAAATAAGATTTCAGAAAACTTGTCATACAACATTTAATGCGGTAATGTACAGCAATTAACTTGGGAAGTATATCTATTAGTTAAATGTTTTACCCTATTCATCTTTAGTGTCTTGCCTTCCTTTTGCAGGTTCACGACAGGAAGTGCAAATGGCTCAGATGGGGACTATTACAGGAATTCAGTGGAAGATTGTTGTATTGATTTTATAGTACTTGAAAAACGGTCAATCTTGCTCAGAAACACACGTGGGATTGCAAAAGGGGGCAGTCCATCTCAAACACCTTGTTCAGAACATCTTATTAACATTTCATTAGAGAACGAAAGAGCATGAGCGCGCGAGAGAGAGTATGTGAGAAAAAAAATAAGAAAGAGAAAAGAAGGGGGGAGTGTTTCTGACATCAGCAGCAGATGAAGGCAGAGAGAAATATTGGATCTATTTTTAGGCGGCGCTTGTATGCGCCAAAACCAAGCTTTACACGCTGAGACAGGAACAGGAATCCTCCAGAGAGAAGCCGGAGTCCTGATTAAAACATCAGCACAGTGTCTCTGTCTCTGTCTCTGTCTCTCTCTCTCTGTCTCTTCCTATTACTCTGTATCTCTCATCTGGTTATGGTCTTCTCTTTTACACCCTAATTTTGTTTGCTACACTCCAAAAATGTTTACAGTCTCATGCTTTTTAGAGAAAATTACATGACAGAACCTTTTTAGTTTTTATATGTCATAGTATAACACTTTTAAGTTCCCATGAGCTTTGTGTTCTTATGATGTCATAACAGAACCTTTTTAAGTTCCCACAATGTCATAATAGAATATTTTAAAGGTGCAGTGTGTAAATTTTACCGGCATCTAGTGGTGAGGTTGTGAATTGCAATTGCACTCGCTCACCCCTCTCTTTCGAAGCACGTGTAGAAGCTACGGTGACCAACACAAGACACAAATGTCATCTGAGACAGCAGAGAGTAGCTAGCGCTCTGTAGAGAAGTTTGTCCGTTTAGGGCTACTGTAGAAACATGGCGGCGCAAAATGGCGAGGGGACCCGTGGTGTATGTAGATACATAATGGTAATGAAAACATAATGGTTCATTATGTAAGGTCTTTATACACCACTGAAAACATAGTTATATATATATATATATATATATATATATATATATATATATATACACACACACACACACACACACACACACTCACCTAAAGGATTATTAGGAACACCTGCTCAATTTCTCATTAATGCAATTATCTAATCAACCAATCACATGGCAGTTGCTTCAGTGCATTTAGGGGTGTGGTCCTGGTCAAGACAATCTCCTGAACTCCAAACTGAATGTCAGAATGGGAAAGAAAGGTGATTTAAGCAATTTTGAGCGTGGCATGGTTGTTGGTGCCAGACGGGCTGGTCTGAGTATTTCACAATCTGCTCAGTTACTGGGATTTTCACGCACAACCATTTCTAGGGTTTACAAAGAATGGTGTGAAAAGGGAAAAACATCCAGTATGCGGCAGTCCTGTGGGCGAAAATGCCTTGTTGATGCTAGAGGTCAGAGGAGAATGGGCCGACTGATTCAAGCTGATAGAAGAGCAACTTTGACTGAAATAACCACTCGTTACAACCGAGGTATGCAGCAAAGCATTTGTGAAGCCACAACACGCACAGCCTTGAGGCGGATGGGCTACAACAGCAGAAGACTCATCACTCATCTCCACTACAAATAGGAAAAAGAGGCTACAATTTGCACAAGCTCACCAAAATTGGACAGTTGAAGACTGGAAAAATGTTGCCTGGTCTGATGAGTCTCGATTTCTGTTGAGACATTCAGATGGTAGAGTCAGAATTTGGCGTAAACAGAATGAGAACATGGATCCATCATGCCTTGTTACCACTGTGCAGGCTGGTGGTGGTGGTGTAATGGTGTGGGGGATGTTTTTTTGGCACACTTTAGGCCCCTTAGTGCCAATTGGGCATCGTTTAAATGCCACAGCCTACCGGAGCATTGTTTCTGACCATGTCCATCCCTTTATGACCACCATGTACCCATTCTCTGATGGCTACTTCCAGCAGGATAATGCACCATGTCACAAAGCTCGAATCATTTCAAATTGGTTTCTTGAACATGACAATGAGTTCACTGTACTAAAATGGACCCCACAGTCACCAGAAATCAACCCAATAGAGCATCTTTGGGATGTGGTGGAACGGGAGCTTCGTGCCCTGGATGTGCATCCCACAAATCTCCATCAACTGCAAGATGCTATCCTATCAATATGGGCCAACATTTCTAAAGAATGCTTTCAGCACCTTGTTGAATCAATGCCATGTAGAATTAAGGCAGTTCTGAAGGAGAAAGGGAGTCAAACACAGTATTAGTATGGTGTTCCTAATAATCCTTTAGGTGAGTGTGTGTGTGTGTGTGTATATATATATATATATATATATATATATATATATATATATATATATATATATATATATATATATATATATATATATATATATATATATATATATATATATATATATATATATATATATATATATATATATATATATATATATATATATATATATATATATATATATATATATATATATATATATATATATATATATATATATATATATATACAGTATATTAGATCTTCAGTCATATAGATCATTCTTTAATACTACACACTGCACCTTTAAAGTTTCAAATGATGTCATTGAACTTTTTTTTTTTTTCATTACGTCCTCATGGAACTCTTTTTTTGTTCTCATTGTCATAATAGAACGTCTTTTCGCTTTTTGCTTTTAACCTTTAATTCTTCATTTAACTTTTTAATATTGACTGACAATAGAACCTTGAAGTTCCTGTGATGCCAAAATAGTTTTTTAGAACATGTTATGCACTGATGATTCACAAGAGTGTTTCATTTTTAACCCTTAAATGCGTGAATGTTTATCCAATCATTATTACATATTCGGGTCTTTAGTGACCCGGATCTATATCAAACATGGATGGATCTCTTCCTGCCGCGATAATATAAAACTCTCCTGATATTAGAGTAACAAATAAAGCATATTTTGTTACTTTAGAAGGGTTCAGTTTGAGCAGATGTTTTATAGCACCATCACTGTCCTCATCAGAGCTCATTTCCCAGTACATTCAGCATCTGGCTCATATTCACCATCTCAAACATATTCTCAAAACTATCATATTCAACATCTTCAAAAATCTATATTTTGATCGCGCACAGCTTCTTCACCAGATCCACCATCAAGTGACAGCGACACTGATATTTGATTGCGTTCAGTTCTTGCTCTGCAGTAAATCTCTGAGCCATTTCAAGTTTTGCTGATGATATTTCCTATTCTTTTGTTTTCAGTCTGCAGTAACTATGAGTGAGACATCGCTTCATCATTGTGTATCAGACATTGCCACCTTGTGGAATAAAGGTGAATTGCACTTAGTCATCAAAGATTCAATTACTGTTGTGCAGAAAAAATATACTTACACTATTACACACCTCGGGTCATTATTGACCCTATACTATGTTTTACAAAAAATTAATGGGAAAACAGGCATTCTTTTATAATTGTATAATTTTTTCTTGTTATACTGTTTATAACGAATTGATAAAGGAATACTAGAAAGTTGATGTCTAACTTTAAAAAAATGAATGAGGAGGAGGGTAGTGAATGACGTCCCGGGTCACTAAAGAGCCGAGGTATGTGTTTAAGGGTTAAAACTAGTAAGACTCATTACCAAAATTAATATATGTGCCATGTTTGGTTCTTGATAAAAAAGAGGGTTATTTCCTATTTACTTTTAGGAACGTTACATGAATGCTAATTTTTGTTCCCCAAAGAACCTTTTAGTGAACAGTACTTTTTTTTTTGTGTGTGTGTGTGAGAATATTTTAATAATTTAAAGTACCTTTTTCCACTATAAAGAACCTTTTGTGCAATGGAAAGTTTTCATGGATGTTAAAGGTTCTTCATGGAAACAAAAAAAAAGCCAAAAGATGCAGTACCAGACCAGGGCTTCAGGTGTCTCATTTCATCACAGGAAGATGGATGGAGAGATGGATTGAGAAAGAGAGTGAGTGATAGTGGAGGGGTTACTGGTTTAGGGAAAACTGTTTCCCCTCTTGATGTTGCCTGGCAACAGAGATATCAGACTATTCTAATCTCGTCCGTGACTTCACACCTCGTCTCTGCCGTGTTCATTCAGCTTTACACTTCTGCTGTTTAGCAGGCACCGTTAGGGAAAACTCACACAACCAGTGACATAAAAAGATGAAGTGTTTTGTTTGCATGTGGCGTCCTTCATCTGAGAGACTCTCTTGAATGGAGTTTACAGTCAATAAAATGCCAGCGGGGAAATAAGATGCAAGAGTACGAATGCTTAGAGCAAATAAACATGAAAATATGTTTAGAAAATGACAAAATCGAATCAATTAAGTGCTTAGAAAATAGTTACTGAATAGTGGATTGATTGGTTGCAACAATCAATCCACCAACCAATCCAATGAATGAATCGGAGAATGAATGAATGAACAAACACACACACACACACACACACACACACACACACACACACACACACACACACACCAATCAACCACTGGAACCATCAATCAACCAATCAATCCAATGATTGAATCAGAGAGTCGATGAATGAACAAACAAACGAATCAACCACTAGAACCATCAAATCAACAAATCCAATTAATGATTTCATTGGCTTTCCTGTAGCTCAAACAATAAGAGCGTGGCGCTAGCAACGCCAAGGTCATGGGTTCGATTCTTGTCAGTCAGTCGGTCTTGTCAGTCGAACTGTACCTTGAATGCAATGCAAGTCGCTTAAGCGTCTGCCAAATACATAAATGTAAAATGTACTTTGAATGATTTAGTGAGAGAATGAACAAACAAAAAAAACTAATGAATCAACCAGTCAAACAATCAAATCAACCAATCCAATGAATGATTCAGTGCGAGAGAACAAACAAACAAACAAACGAATCAACCAGTGAAACAATCAACCAATCCAATGAATGATTCAATGCGAGAGAACAAACAAAAACAAACAAATGAATCAACCAGTGGAACAATCAATCAACCAATCCAATGAATGATTCAATGAGAGAATGAACAAACAAACAAATGAATCAACCAATGAATGAACATAGCCATGGTTGATTTATTTTATTTTTTGTTCTTTCATTCACTCACTGATTCATTCATTGGATTTGTTGATTGATTGTTCCACTGGTTGATTCATTAATTAGTTTGCTTGCTTGTTCATTCTCTGATTGAATCATTCATTGATTGGGTTGATTGATTGTTCCACTGGTTGATTCATTTGTTGAATCAACCAATGGAACCATCAATCAACATATCCAATCAACCAGTCAAACAATCAAATCAACCAATCCAATGAATGATTCAGTGCGAGAGAACAAACAAACAAACAAATGAATCAACCAATGGAACCATCAAGCAACATATCCAATGAATGATTCAATGAGAGAATGAACGAACCAACAAATGAATCAACCAGTGGAACAATCAAGCAACATATCCAATGAATGATTCAATCAGAGAATGAACAAGCAAGCAAACTAATTAATGAATCAACCAGTGGAACAATCAATCAACAAATCCAATGAATGAATCAGTGAGTGAATGAAAGAACAAAAAATAAAATAAATCAACCATGGCTATGTCTGAAATTGCCCCCATACCATACCCTCAAACAAGGAACTATTTGAGGGGACAGCCATTTGTAATGGTGCCCTAAACCATAGTGGACATTATCAAGTGCACTCATTCAATCCCACAATGCACTGCAATAACGAGTGTGCAACCAATGTAGGCTCAACGACTAGAGAATACCCATAATGCACTGTGAGAGTCACGCATCTGACCAGAAGATGGCATTAACAGCTGAATCATCTGTCCATTTTCCAAACCGCTAGTCCAAATTCACTTACTCATTTTTCATTCACTCCTTCAAGTGGACTAATGTAGAGAATACTGGGGTTATGGGGGCGATTTCAGACACAGCCCATCAATCAACCAATCCAATGAATGATTCAGTGAGGGAATGAACAAACAAACGAATAAACAAATGAATCAAGCACTGGAACAATCAATTGACCAATCCAATGAATTAATCAGTGAGTGAAGGATCAAACAAACATACGAACGAATGAATCAACTAATGCCATGAATAAATCAGTGAATGAACAATTGTGTGTTTGTTGATTTCTTACCACTTCTGGTTGCAGTTTTGTGGCGAGATCATGGATTGCTTTCGCCAGGATAGTGATGGCCGACAAGATGAACACGACCCCAAGGATAACACATGCTCTGGAAAACACACACACGCACACGCACACGCGCACACACACACACACACACACACACAGGTACGTTGAATAACCCACAGCATCAATTCAACTGATGCTTTATTGAGTTCACGGTCTAATTCCCCTCCTGTGTCTGAGTCAGTTAATAAAACACGACTCTGAAGCTTCTGCTCGCTTTAGTGCCTCTTTCTCATTAGGCCTGTCAAGCCCTCTGTTTATAAATGAAGGCGACGAGGGCTGTAGTTGTCTAATTAAGCCTGGTTAATAGGCGAGGTCTGTTCCACTATTTACTCAGCCTCAGGGGTAGTTGAGTTAAATCTGGTGAAGCTTTAGTGCCGTTCTGCTCTGTTTCTCACACGCAGATCGTAAGAGCTTTGCGAGCTCAGTCTGTTAAATCTGCTTTTTGGTTAGTGATTAATTAGTCAAACCAAACAAACACACACACAGCTGCAGTCTCCGGAGATCAAATTAAAATGAAATTAAGACACGCAGATTAATCTAATCTAGTTTATCTAGTAATCAGGCCAAGGAGGAACCCAACTGATGCTGTAGAGATGTTTGTGTGCTAGGTTGAACATGTTTGTTTTTATGGACGACTGAATTTAATATTTAGCATGTTCTAAATATTTTTGTCAATACATACACAGATTAAAAAAATTCAATCCAAGTTCAATCTAAATCTGTGAACTTTAGCATTTTATTAGAAACTTTATGAACCTTAATTATTTTCAGGTTCTGACTGACAACCAACTCGCTATCTGTAAGCTAGCTGCTAATTTACGACCACTTAGCAACACTCTCGCAACTGCTCAGAACACTTTAGCAATCCCGTAGCAACTCCCTAGCAACCACTCTAATATTGACCTTGCATCCACTCAAAACACACTAACATCTACCTAGCAACGCCCTAGCTACCAATCAGAGTACCTTCGTGACCACATAGCAACTCCCAAAGTACCACCCAAAAGACCCTAGCAACTACTTAGCAATGCCATTGAAACCATGCAGAACACAATAACATCCATCTAGCAACACTCTAGCAACCACTTAGAACACTTTAGTAATCCCATAGCAATCACTCTAGCACTGACCTTGCATCCACACAGAACACACTAACAACTATCTAGCAACATCCCTAGTTACCAATCAGAACATCTTAGTGACCACATAGCAACTCCCAATGAACCACCAAAAACACCCTAGCAACTAATTAATAATGCCCCAGAAATCATGCAGAACACAATAACATCCACCTAGCAACACTCTAGCAACCACTCAGAACACTTTAGTAATCCCATAGCAACTCCCTAGCATCCACTCTAGCATTGATCTTGCATCCACACAGAACACACTAACATCTACTTAGCAACACACACCCTAGCAACCAATCAGAACACCTTAGTATCCTCATAGTAACTTCCTAAGAACCACCCAAAACACACTAACAACCACCTAGCAACAACTCAGAACACCTTAGCAACTGCATAGCATCGCCCTGGCACTGGTTTTTACACCAGTAAACACCACTAAAATGCAGAGATCTATTTGTAAGAGCCTGTAGTGTTTTACAATCCAAAAACTCTACTAGTCCAGTAGATGTGTCATCTCGCTAATGCAGCCTGCGTTATGATGTAATCTGTCTCCACGGCGATCCGCATCCCATCAGACTCCCCCAGGGAGCACGACGTGCAGCTTCACTGGCCTGCACATTACAAATGGATTCATTATATGTGTGTGTCTGTACTGTACTTATGCTACCTACAGGTCTGAGTGTGCTGCTGTCTAGCACACTTCTGCCTTTGTCCTATCTCTCCGCTTCCTCTGCTTTCATTCCCTTCACAAAGCCCTTCTGCCATCTCTATTCTGTCTTTCAGCCGATAAGGGACGCCGAACACAGAGAGAGACTGTCTAAGGACCCTCTTTAGACATGAAACCCAGAGCGGGGGTCACTTCTCGGGGGACCAGAGAGTGTCTGCCTGGCCTCCATCCATCAAACCTGGTGGTCTTTAGGAAACATTAACCTGCTGAGGTAAATGATGCTAGGTTTGTTTACAAGTATCAGCGCATTTGAAAATATTAATTAAATGATCATTTTAATGACTACGGTTTGGTTAGGTAATTATTTGTGTGCTCGTTTGACTACAAAACGCCCATGTTCTCCTTCAGCCGAGGAACATGTCAAAATCGCCTTGAAAGATCAGTCTGACCTTCTGCTCTCCTTGTTGCCCAGAAACTACATCTAATTGGCTACTGAAAC
Source organism: Paracanthobrama guichenoti (assembly GCA_018749465.1). Lineage (NCBI taxonomy): Eukaryota > Metazoa > Chordata > Actinopteri > Cypriniformes > Gobionidae > Paracanthobrama > Paracanthobrama guichenoti. The sequence goes on from CM031964.1 coordinate 1,023,051, forward strand.
TACACAGAATCCCCACGGAGCACAAGCTATGGCCCGTTCCATAAAGTCACGTTGCGTTCCCCATGTTTTCCCCGATCAAGGAAGGATCACATGTACTCACATGTATTCTCTGTGCGCTGAATGGACGGCCGCGGCGTTACTGTATCGCCAGATGACGATAATGGAGGACAGGACGTCGAGAGTGGCGTCAAACTGCAAACGAATGAACAACAGTGATAAAGATGATATTTAAAAATTAAATAATGAACATTTCATTGTATGAAGTGTAAGACTTACAGCAAACCCAAACGCTGATGCACTATGCCGCATTATAGAAACAGCTGCAAAAGAAATGAGAAAAAGTTAGTTCAAATGAAGATGATTTCAACTTTCAATTTGATGTATTTAATTATTTTTTAAATAAATAAATGTTTACGCAATAAAATTAGTTTGATAAACTTTAAATGTGAAGTGTTTATTAAGTTTTATTTTATTTTAAATAAATAAATAAAAAAGTTCATTGGTTGGACAAACTATTTTTTTAAATGTGATTTTATTTAAAAATAATAAATGAATGAATAAATTAATAAATGAATAAATTAATCATTTTTTTCCATTAAAATGTTCATTAGTTGGATAAACTTTAAATGTGAAGTGCTTATTAAAATATATTTAAAAATAAATAAATAAATAAATAAAAATATAGTTCATTGGTTAGACAAACTATTTTTTAAATATGATTTATAAATAAAAGTAAATAAATAAATACATTTTTACAATTAAAAATAGTCCATCAGTCCATCAATAGTCCATAAATATGATTTATAAATAAATTAATGAATAAATTAATTAATTAATTTTTCCATTAAAATACTTCATTAGTTAGATAAACTTTAAATTTTAAATAAAAAATTATAAATAAACACACAAATAAAAAATACTATTAAAAATAGCCATCAGTTGGATGAATTTTAAAGTGTTTAATTTTTAAAATCAATTAATTAATAAATTTTTCCATTAAAATAGTTCATTAGTTGGATAAACTTGAAATGTAAAATGTTTATATTTAAAAAAATATTTGACTTAAAATAAATAAATTAATATATTATTATAAAACATTATAAATCAATAAATATTTTTTTAATTAAAAATAGTCCATCAGTTGGATGAATTGTTTAATTTTTAAATAAATACATTTTACAATAAAAAAAAATATAAAAGTTAGTTAGTCAGACAAACAGATTCACATTCCTTTAACATCTAAAGAATGTATTTATTAAAATTTCCAACCATGGAAATTATATGAATTAATTAGCATTTTAATTCCTCTTTACTTTTCACAGCCTGTACGCAGTGACTATCCACTCCAGCATTCAGGCAAGTTTATATTGTTAATATTGATTTTGATAAGTGTTTGTCTCAAATATACATCTAAACATTATATATATATGCATTCCCCTGCTGTAAAACTGCGTCTGAATGATTTCCAGCAGCTAAAGTGGCCTGGATCAGATTTCATCTCTTCACACTGTGATGTCAGCACATGGTGTGGATCTGAGCTACCCAAACGGCACTGTGGCTCGTGTCCAGTTATCGACCTAATATTGACCTCTAATGCACCTGAATCCTCTATCCTGAGACTGGATGAGCGATCTGAGATATTCCATCCACCTCTACAGGGTCAGCCAAACTCTCAAAGGTACCCAGATCTGCGTGTCAGGACTGTTTGTGCTTCTGTTTTCCAATTGATTGTACAGTACAGCGCTATAGAACACTCTACAGTTTGGTGAAGTATAGTAATTTAGAGTGTAGTATGGTACAGTATAGTTCAAAATGTGCTGCAGAAGTATCAGAACGTTCCCCTAACATTAGCGTATGGTTCCCAATTCCCAATGTTCTACAAATGTTCTCTTTAGGTTCTATTATTTGTAACCCTGAATTAGGAACCAAACAGCTGTTAGATGGGATGAAATTAAGGTGGGTCTTTCCAGAGATCTAGTACAAATAATCATGCACAAATGCAACAGCATTAGGCCTGTTCACACCAAGAGCGATAACTATCGATCATTTTATTGTTATAGTTATCGTCCATGGTGTGAAGGGGCATGTAGCCAAAGTTTGCACACACAAGGACAAAAGTCATTACTCAAAAACAAACACACACACACTCTCTGTTCCCCAGGAACACCGTTAAAAATGAATAACGGAGCTGCTGCGGCATGAGATTAAAGATTTAGCAGTTTCTAAATATAAATTCTGTTCCTTTTAATGAAATCCACTCTGTTTTAGACGACTCGCGCCAGCCGATTTCAAGTCCTCAAGAGGCCAAACTCAAGAAACCCATTGACCGCGTCAATAAAACATCTATAATCTCTGCAGTCATTCATTGTCCTTCAGAATCCCATCGGACACGCTCAAAAGAACCACACACATGGTCTCGTGAGCAACGTCTACATCTTAATCTTACGACAAACTGCAGGAGTTTAGTTGTACCACATGTAGTGCATCTTGGGTAACGGGAAAGGATTTATGGAGAGTTGTGTATCTGCGGAAAGCCGAAACCATTCCCTGCTCATTAGGAAGTCATATTTATGCTGATATTCATGTGAAGTCAGCAGCTTCAACAAGGAGTGCTGATACTGCGGCCCGAGCCGATCAAGAAAATTATGAAGCTTGAAAACCTTAGGATATCGTAAGATCACAGTGAATTATTGTGTGTATGCAAGATTACTGAGGGGAAATCAGCTTCAGTCTGTCACAGATGAAGACTTAACTAACAAGAGGGAATGCTCTCAGAACTTGGACTAATGTTGTGCCAAGGTTCTCTTAAAGTTATTAACAAACATTCTTCCAGTGACATTAATAAAACGTTTGTTCAACGTTATCGGGTCTTTAATAATGTTCTCAAAACATTAGCACAGACACATACATCATTTATGGGATGTTTTTGCCTCACCCTCATTGTTTCAGAATGTTCAGAGAACATTCAAAAGTAACGTTCCCATAATGTTTATAAAAACAAAAAACAAACAAAAAAAAAAAACATTTAAATTGATGTTTTGAATGAGAACATAATGTAAACACTGGCTAAACATGTTTTTTTTTTTTTATGCGCTGGGACAACACTGAATAGACGGACAATGAATTCTATAGACATATCACAAAATGCAATTTTGTGCCAAAGATTATCGCTAATTTAAAATGTATGTACTTAGGACATTTTTTGTAACACTTTATCTTTGGCTGTATTTGCAGGCTGTGGCCCTTAATGTGATTTAGTTTTATTTTTTGTTTGGTATTAAACTAAAACTGCAGCGTGAGTTGTTGCGTATAAAAGTAGGTGCAAAGTTAAAAAAAAATCCTGCAAAATCATGAGTTTATATCTCGCAATTTGGACTTTATAACTCACAATTTCAAGGTTCTATCACAATTCTGAGAAAAAGTTTGAACTACGAGATATAAACTCATGACTTTAAGAATAAATTCTGAATTATGAGGTATAAACTCACGATTTTAAGAATAAAGTCTGAATTATGAGATATAAACTGACAATTTTAAGAATAGTCTGAATTATGAGATATAAACTCACGATTTTAAGAATAAAGTCTGAATTATGAGATATAAACTCATGATTTTAAGAATAAAGTCTGAATTATGAGATATAAACTCATGATTTTAAGAATAAAGTCTGAATTATGAGATATAAACTCACGATTTTAAGAATAAAGTCTGAATTATGAGATATAAACTCATGATTTTAAGAATAAAGTCTGAATTATGAGATATAAGCTGACAATTTTAAGAATAAAGTCTGAACTACGAGACATAAACTTGCAATTGCAAGGGAAATTAATTCTGAGATAAAAGGTCGCAATTACTTTTTTCCCCCTGGTGGAAGCACGCTTCCATAGTTATTGTGCAATTTATCGTAGCTCATAAAGCTGCGGCACCAAAATATTTGTCTGGCAACATTTTTATGTTAATGTTACTGTAAGACCCTGTTTTACATTTACATTTCTGCATTTGGCAGACGCTTTTATCCAAAGTGACTTACATTGTATTCAAGGTACACATTTTTACATTTTGTCAGTTCTTGCTTTCCCTGGGAATCGAACCCATGACCTTGGCGTTGCTAGCGCCACGCTCTTATTGTTTGAGCTACAGGAAAGCTTTAGAGTACAAAGTACAGTTATTGTCAGCCTTATTGTTAGCCTTCTTTCCGCACATTTGCGCGTAACTCATACAGTACTCCAGCAAAAAAACTAAAATCCCAACATTGATTTCATGTCTAATTTCGTATTTTACAAATGACTCACGAGAACATGTAAAATTATTTAATTTCATTCCAGTTTGTTAGACGTATCACACTGTGAATGAACATGCTGCTGCTATGCGGCAAGAACCATGTTGTGACAGTTATTCTCAGATGTATCAGTGGCGCATGATAAAACTCTTTGAAGATCCTGTCCTTGACTGCTTAAGGAAGCTAGCCTCATGTGCTTTCTGTTAGGTGTTTCTTCTGTGAAAATAGGGCAGAATCTTTAGAGATGGTGAGTTGCAGAATGTTGAAATCCAACACAACAGCTGCTCTGAAAAACCTGTCTTCCGCTCGGTCTGTCTTTTTGACACACACACATACAAAAGCATCCTCTCGCGCACGCGCGCGCGCACACACACACACACACACACACACACACACACACACACACACACACACACACACACACACACACACACACACACACACACACACACACACACACACACACACGCACACACAAACCAAAACAGGGAATGTGATCTAGTTTCTGTGTCAGAGTTGGTGAATAAATTTGCATGTTGTTATCACTTACAGGACGTTTTCAAAAAACGATTCTGCAGTCACATTAAAGACTTTTGACTGGTCAGTGTCGTTGTTATGATACTACAAAAATAGGTAAATGCTTAAGAGTCTGAGATTGGATGATTATTGCAGTGATTTTTATGTTTCTACACTCTAAAAAATGCTGGGCTAAAAACAACCCAAGTTGGGTTGAAAATAGACTAACCCAGAGATTGGGTTGTTTTAACCTAGTAAATGGTTGTTTTAACCCAGCAGTTGGTTTAAATGTTTGCTTAAAACAACCCAATCACTTGGTTTTTCAACCAAACTTGGGTTGTTTTTAACCCAGCATTTTTTAGAGTGTAGCATGTTAAATGTTTGGCACTCGCTCTTCTAACCCTGATGGAGTGTGTAGCTTTTCATTTCTTAAACAACCATGTAGGAAGACACATCATGGCCATATTCCAGGATGACAATGTCAACATTCATCAGGCTCAAACTGAAGAATGAAGCATGAAGAATCATTTTCACACATGAATTGGCACCTCTGAGTCCAGACCTTAAATTCATCCTTGGGATGTGCTGGAGGAGACTTTTACAGTGCTGGACTCTTGCATCGTCAATACAAGACCTTGACCTCAAACTGATACACCTCTTGATGGAAATTAATAGTGTGATGTTATTATTTATCAAGAGATGCATACATTTTTGGTTTAGGATCTCAAGATTCAAGATTCAAGAGTTTTATTTGTCACATACACAGTTATATACAGAATATACAACCGGCAGTGAAATGTAAACAGGTCCGCTACATGGACAGTGCAAATTCACAGTTAAAAACACAAGGAGGAAATTATAATAGAAATATATAAAAAAATTATATAAAAATAATATATATATATATATATATATATATATATATATATATATATATATATATATATATATATATATATATATATATATATATATGTCTATATCTGTAGAATTATAAATAATCAAGTCAAGAATAAAAAAAGTCAAGGTAAAAAAAAGGTAAATAAGGATAAAGTGGAATAAAATAATTGAAGTAGACTTTGCAGTGAGTAAACTGTAGACTTATAAATATGTGGTTAACAAATGTATAAGAGTATAATGTGCAAACAGGTTTATGACAGGTTGTTACACAGTAACAACGAGAGACAGAAAGTGCAGTGCAATGTCAGTGTATCGATGTTTATCCTGGCGTGAAGTCACGTGATGTTAAGTTCAGGAGTCTGATGGCCTGGGGAAGAAGCTCCTCCTGAGTCTCTCAGTTTTGGCCATGAGGCTTGGAAGCGCTTACCAGATGGTAGCAGCGTGAAATGAGGGTTTGCAGGGTGATTAGAGTCCTTGATGATCTTGGTAGCTCTACCTTTGCAGCGTTTGGTGTAGACGTCCTGCAGAGACGGGAGAGCTGACCCTGAGATACGCTCGGATAAGCGCACTACTCTTTGCAGGGCTTTGCGGTCATGACTGGTGCTGTTCCCATACCACGCTGTGATGCACTGAGTTAAAACACTTTCTATCGCCCCTAAATAGAAAGTTTTCAGGATAGCTGGTGAAACCCTGAATTTCCTCAGCTGGCGCAGGTGGTACAGTCTTTGCCTGGCTTTTTCACCTGTGTCTGAATGTGAGCAGTCCAGGTCAGGTCCTCGGAGATGTTTACTCCCAGGTACTTGAAGCTGCTCACTCTCTCTACTGGTGACCCGCTGATCATGAGGGGAGTATGTCCGTTGCTGTCTCTTCCTGAAGTCCACAATCATTTCTTTGGTCTTGCCAACATTCAGAGAGAGACAGTTGTCCTGGCACCATGATGTTAGATGCTCCACCTCGTCCAAGTATGCCGTCTCATTGTTGTTGGAAATGAGGCCCAGGACAACAGTATCATCAGCAAATTTGATGATAGAGGTGGAGCTGTGTGTGGACAAACAGTCATGCGTGTAGAGAGAGTAGAGCAGGGGGCTCAGGACACAGCCCTGTGGAGCTCCCACACTCAGGGTGATGGAGGTGGAGGTGGACTGGCCTATTCTCACCACCTGAGGCCTGCCAGTGAGGAAGTCCTCAATCCAGTGGCAGAGAGAAGGATTCAGGCCGAGATCCAGGAGTTTGGAGGTTAGCTTGGTGGGAACTATGGTGTTAAAGGCTGAGCTATAGTCAATAAATAGCAGTCTTACGTAGTTCCCACTTTTGCTGTCGATGTGAGTGAGGAGGAGTGGAGGACATGAGAGATGGCATCTTCAGTCGATCTATTGGGACGATAGGCAAACTGAAGAGGGTCCAAAGTGTCAGGAATGAAGGCGCAAATAGTGTTTTTAATGAGTCTCTCAAAGACCTTCATGACTATAGACGTGAGAGCCACTGGACGATAGTCATTTAGGCAAGAGGGTTTACTGTTCTTAGGGACAGGGATGATGGTGGATTTTTGAAGGAGGTGGGGACCACAGATGTAGCGAGGACTCATTAAAGATAGATGTAAACAACCCGGTGAGCTGATCAGCACAGGACCGCAGAACACGACCTGAAATACCATCCGGCCGGCAGCTTTCCTAACGTCCACACGCTTGAGTGCCCTCCGAACTTCATCCTCCGAGACAGAGATCACGTGATTGTTGCTGCTCTGAGTAATTTCCTCTAACGCGCCACTTGGCGGAGTCGCGTTGCGCGGTTACAAGTCAAGCGAGCATAGAAAGAGTTTAACTCGTTCACGAGCAACGGATCAACGCTTGCCTCTGCAGAGGATTTAGATCCAAAGGAGCAGATGGACCTCAGACCTTGCCACATGCGCCGCGAGTCGTTGAGTTGGAAATGAGACTCCACTCGGTCTTTATAACGGAGTTTTGCGGCTTTAACTGCTCGTCTGAGAGCATAGCAGGACGATCTGTATTCATTCATATTCCCTGAATGGAGACCGGCGTTGTAAGCAGCAGTGCGTCGCGTTCACTGCAGCGCGGATTGAATTGTCCACCCACGGTTTCTGATTTGAGAAGGACGTTATTGTTATTGTTTGCGTGGCTTGCTCTGTAAGCGTGTTGATGAAGCAAAGCGCCACGTCTGTGAACTCGCTTACGTCAGCTGAACTCGCTCGGAACATGCCCCAGTCAACGTCATCTAGAGCTGCCTGTAGCGCGGTCTCTGAGTGGGGTGACCAACGCTTAACTTCCCGCCTCACCGGGGGTTCCTGGAGGAGCTTTTGTTTGTATTCGGGAGTGAGGAAAATGGCGGCATGAGCCGATTTGCCAAACGCTGGAAGTGACCGCGCTTTATAGGCGTTCTTAAACGGAGAGTAGCAGTGATCCAGTGTGTTTGCTCCTCGTGTGGGGCAGGAGACGTGCTGATGAAAGTTTGGCAGGACTTTCTTTAGGTTTGCTTTGTTAAAATCGCCCGCGACAATGAATGCCGCGTCGGGATGTTGGTTTATGACGCCGCTGGCAACATCATGAAGGCCAGATAAAGCCAGCGCTTTGTCTGCCTGCGGTGGAATGTAAACGGCGGTCGCGACAACCGCAGAAAACTCCCTAGGCAGATAGAATGGGCGGCAAATGATTGTTAAATGTTCCAGATGAGGTGAGCAGGACCGCGAGAGAATGGTGATGTTCCTGGGATCGCACCATTTCTTGTTGATCATGAAACACACTCCACCGCCTTTGGATTTACCGGCCTCGGCTGTTCTGTCCATCCGAAAAACAGAGAAGTTCTCCGGCGGCCACAGCTGTGTCCGGGACCGCGGCGTGAGCCATGTTTTGGACAAACAGTAGATATTACAGTCTCTCATGTCCCGTTGAAAACTTATCCTGGCTCTAAGATCGTCCATCTTATTATCCAAGGATTGAACATTTGCTAGAAGAATGCTCGGGAGAGGAGGTCTGAATGCCCTTTTCCTCAGTCTGTTACGGATACCAGCGCGTTTCCCACGGTGTTTCTTTGTTCTACGCCGCTGGCTCTGGCCATTGTTCAACTCGGCGTTGCGAAGAATCTCAGATGGCCACAGAGGATCGGCGAAAGTGTCCTGAAACAGTCCAGTGTAGAGGTAACCAATGTCCAAAAGAGTTTTGCTGTCGTAGTAGATCAATGCAGATGATAAGTTTGTAAAAACTGAGAGTAAAAGAAAGTAAAATAGTAAATAAAAGCACAGTCTTCGCGGAGCGACCTGAACGGCGACCAAACACAGCGGCGCCATTTGACTATAGGATCTTGTATTGACATTGAAAAAGTCTACTCCAGCAAACAACCTTTTTGGCCATACAGTGTAGTTGCGATATGGTTCAATATTACCGTATATACCCGAATATAAGACGACCCTGAATATAAGACGACCCCCCCATTTTCCAGACTTATTTTTGGGTAAAAAAAGGTGCTCACCACCTCCGAACATTGCATTCTGTGACTCCAAATTTTTTGGCAGCTTTGCAATAATTAGATGATTCTGCCTCATTCACGACCATAAGTTTAAAGTTGGTGTCATAACTGTTTCGAACGTGTTGGTTTATTTGACCAACTTTTGAAGCTCTTTTCTCAAAATGATCTCTTGACTTCTCCATGGCGGGACTTTACTGTTTACTTAATTCATAACACTGTCACTAATTACGTAGCCTATCGTGTTGGCGCCCTCTACTGTTTCCCCCTGCTTTCTCTCTTCCCCCCGTGATTTTGTCTATATCGCGAATATAAGACGACCCCCCATTTTTCAGCCTATTTTTAGGACACAAACCTAGTCTTATATTCGGGTATATACGGTAATAGTTAAATAAATAGTTTGTTTAAAAAAGCTTATAAAATAGTATATTTTAGTTGGTATCAGATACTACAACACATTTTAATAAAAAATATTGCTAACACTCATGGGCGTTGGAACCATTGTATGTGGGTGGGACAAGACCCACCCACTTTTTCAGACCAATGATATTGGACCCACTCACTTTTATTCTCTAATTCAGCACGTCTGTTTACCTACTCCTAACCGTTAAACCCTTATTAAACGCATGTTAGACGCTTTATTTCCACTTTTCTAATATTTTCTTCATTTTAATTGAAAATAAATGCCTTTCCGATCTGATATGTGATGGGAAAAGGGAGTGAATTCGGCAGGTGGATTCGAACCTCGGGTCGATTTGCGTCAAAACTGCCATGCATCTTACCCCTACACTATTGCCGCTAGAAATGATTCAGTGATTTCCGTAATTTTGTCTGGCCCGACCAGACGTTTAGTAAACAAGGTGGTATATTTGTACTTAATGTATGGCATCTACTCCAGTAAAAATTTTCTGAGAGAGGACCCACCCACATTTTTTTGTTGTTGCTTCCAACGCCCATGCTAACACTAATATTAAAACTGAAATGTTAAAGCTTGATACTATATAAAACCTTAGCCTACTATTGCTAACACTAATGCTAATTGTAATGTTAATGCTAAAACGAATAGGGTCAGCAGGGTAGGTGATTTGTTCCAGAAACATTTCTGCTGTTTGAAAGTCTCTTCACATCCTGGAAGACGTAGGACCATAAAATGGTCGTCCAATCATTGAATTCGGTCTGAATGTAATGATACGGTATCCTACCTGTTTGTCAACATTTGTATTTCCATACACGTCATCAGCGCGTTTCATGCTATGCAGAGTTAGACAGATGTCAGTCACTGAGCACCGCAAACGAAACACCTTTTACAGTTCCTCCTGAACCAAAACAATGAGCTTATGCTGCGTTCACACCATAACTACTGTAATTTAGAAGAGATGGAAACCCTTGACATTACACTCGGAATGGTTCCTAACTTTCAATGGCAACACTATCAACGGCAAAATGAATCTGCAGCAGTCAGGTAATACAGGTCAGTGCTCTTCAAGTTCATTTTCTGCATTATTACTGTAATGTTATGTGCTTTGAGACATGAGGTAGTTCTCACGTGACCTTTTTGTTTGCTTTTTGTTCGAGACATTCTGAAAGGAGGATGGGATCTCATGCTTTCAAAGCTAGCTCGCTATTGCTAGCCTCTCTGAAAATCGCCTACCCTACCTTTAAAGCTAATATATTAAGTAGTGCTGTCAATGTTAATGCGTTAACGCTTGCGATTAATTTTTTCCAATTTAGGACGTTAAGAATATTTAACGCAATCAACGCAGCATCCGTTTTTTTATCCTTTGGCTAGCGTTACATTATATGATCACGCTCTTATTCATGCAAATGCTTTTAAACCATTCAAGCGCAACAAGACAAAAGAAAACACGCTGTCTGCGAATGTCCCGTCTATGTGACAAACACACAACGCACAGAAAGCGCACCAGAATCAAGTTCTCTTTCACATTTGAACGAACAATAACACCAGGGCTGCCAGGTCTGTGCAACAAAAGTAGCCCAATGGCCAGTCAAAGTAGCCCAAAAAAGCCCAATGTGAATTCTCCATCGGGCGGACGAATTCTCCACAGAATTTGTACATCTTGGGATGTTTTTGGGCCGCCAGAATAGAAATCAACCCGCAGTATACATTTTTTTACCTGTGGCAACTTAAAAGTAGCCCAACTTGGCAAAACTGAATAACATACACTATGCCAAAATGTCTGTTTGTTGATTATCCTCATAAGAGTAGTTTTAAATTAGTTAAAATAAGTCTTAAATGAACGTGAGAAAATGAGACGTGGGTTTTTAAAGCCTAATAAATGATCCAAAATTGATAGCTTTCAATTACACTGTAATGCTAAATGGCTATAATTAATGTTTAAAATTGGGGAAAAAATCATTTTCATAGAGACATCAGTACCAGTATTAGTATCAGTGATAAAAGATGCCATTACAACAAATATATATAAAAATTTGGAAATTAACTGTAAAATTATTACATTATTAAATATATTAAAAACATTCACGATTATTCACAGAACAATATATATTTTTAATCAATTGACAGCACTAATATTAAGATATTATTTTACATTAGATATTCCTCAGACTGAACTGCCATCCATGAGACTGACACTTTTTTTAGCTTTTTATCTAGTTGTTTTCACAAACCTGTTTACTTGACTCACTGTGTTGATGTTTTAAAAAACCAGAAGAGGTGCAGAGAGGGCAAAGCACCCTCCACCTCTCTCCTCTCTCTCTCTATCTGTCTTCCATCTTTTATTTTTAGACTCTGGGCTCTATGGGAGTTGGCATGCTGGCTTTTACAGGCTGGTAGTGCTGAATGCATTAATATGAGAGTGAACTACCCCTCCTCTATCTGTGACCTCCCCTTACCAGTGATATTTACATTCTGTGCCGCAAGAAAATCTTACACACACTCGCACACACTAATTTAGTTTTCTTCAATTTGAAGTCAGTTAATCCTCCAAGAACAGACATTTAAACAAATTTTGTTGCTGCAAATAGCACTTATTTCCCTGCAGCAGATACAATTCTGGACATGTTTATTAGGTTTGGAGGTATGCGAGCGCTTTTGTGCGTGTGTGTGAAGGAGAAGATGCTCTGTCGCTGAGAGCGTGTTAATTGGCTGCACTGGAAGCTGCAAGACATCTGGGAATTCAGATCTCACAGTCTGGCATATATTAGACCATTTCTCTTCTTCTCCTCATTTCTTTCTTCCTTCAAACCTTCATCAGTTTCCTTACGCCTTCCCTTTCTTTAAAACGCACACGAGCACTCGCAGCACACACACCCCCTTCGGTCCCTTTAGGCTGACAGGAGTAGTGCAGCCGTTAATGAAAAACGAGCTGTCCCGCTTACACCTCAGATAGCGTAACCTCACAAGCGCTTCAGCGAAGATAGCGAGACTCAGATCGCCTGGCAGTAAACTGATCAGACACTTTATCTGAACTGATTCGAGGATAATTCGGTTAAAACCATAATCCACCAGATTTTATCTCCTCAAAACCCATACTGACCCAAATGCACGCAACCCAAACATAACGGAATGCTCTTGAAGACTTTGTGGAAGTCGATATCGGATTTCCATGGCTTTTAGTGCATATTTAGTAACTTTGAGGTCTCTGGTGCACTTAAAAAAAGTGGTGTTTAAGCGCCCTTATGTGAGGTGGACGAAAAAAAACAGGCAAAACAAATCACAGACTTACATTAAAGAGGGCCCAGTCATATCTAGAGAGTACAGTATCACAGTCACAGAGACTTGGGGGTGGACATGGACCAGTATAAATCCACATACAAACAGCTTAGCAACTACTTAGAACACCCTAGCAACGGCATATATACCACACCAAACACCCCAGGAACCGTAGTAACCTAGAAAAAAAACCTCCACACGTAGTAACCTAGAATACTGTCTAACACTCGATGGCTGCTCTATCAAGTCCTTGTCGTCAGTTAGGAACCTGGGTGTGCTCTTTGATACCAATCTTTCATTTGAAAGCCACGTTTCTAACATCTGTAAAACTGCATTCTACCATCTTAAAAATATATCTAAATTACGACATATGCTCTCAATGCAAAATGCTAGATTATTGTAATGCTCTACTGAGTGGTTGCCCTGCTCGCTTAATAAACAAACTCCAGCTGGTCCAAAACGCAGCAGCTCGAGTTCTTACTAGAACCTGTAAGTATGACCATATTAGCCCTGGTTCTGTCAACACTGCACTGGCTCCCTATTAAACATTGTAAACATTTTAAAATCTTGCTGATTATTTACATACTAAATGGTTTAGCTCCCCAGTACTTGAGCGAGCTCTTAACGCATTATACTCCATCTATTTCTTTATTTGTTTTGTAAATATCAAGTCAACTGCTCATCACAGAATAAAATTGGTAAACAAAATGGCACTTGCCATAGCTAGTTGCTATGAAGCTAGGACAGGGTTTCTCAAATTCGTAGGCCTCTGCCCTTTAGAGTTTAGTTCCAGCCCTAAGCAAATGCACTTGAACAAGCTAATCAAAGTCTTCAGAGTTATTGAAGATTACAGGTAGGCGAGTTGGATCAGGGTTTGAGCTAAACTCTGCAGGACAGTGGCCCTCCAGGGCCGGATTTGAGTAACCCTGAGCTAGGGTGTTGCTATGCTATGGCTAATGTTTTCTGAGTGACTGTTAACGCTATGTTGTTATGCTATTCTGGCTGGTTTCTAGGGTGTTGCTAGGTGGTTGCTACATGGCTCAAGTCAAAGCACTTAGCAAGGACCATGAATAAATGTAGAATAAATCTCAATCATTTTCCCTCACCAGCTGTCTGCAATCATTTCTGCTAAACTGTTTCCATTACTGATAGAGGGGGGTTTAAGTGGCAACATCTCTCAGGCGTCGTTGCTCTGGAGTTGCTATGTGACAGAATCTTCACAGCCTGGCAACGTGAGTCCCAGAGTCCCCGTCCAACTCTGGAAGTGTAAGGTGAGTCATTTAGTTCCCGAGGGATGGAGCACAGAGTAAGGAACCATCCCTTCAAAATCATACATCAAATCCAAACCAGCTGCTCCGAGATTAAACCACATGGCCTGGAAGTAGTCTACACTTTGTGCTGAGAAAACAACAATAGTCTGTGTAACACTAAATTTAAGTATCCCAGCTTAAAGGTTTATGGGAATATTCCGGGTTAAAATTAAAATCTATCAAAAGCATTTGTGGCATAATGCAGATTAAAACCTAAAACGTCTCTCAGATCTTTTTTTGGAAATGGAAGGTCAAATTAAGTGCACTGCATTTTGGGATACAGCATTCCAGAAAAACAGCAACTGTCATCCAGGTAATCCATGCATACCGGAAATTCACAGTATACTATATACTACAGAGATAAGGATAGTATGCCAGTATGCTGCTAAGACCATAAAAATGGTCTCCACAGTACATTAAACTCTTTTGAAACCTCTTTTTACCTACAAAAAAGCAAGATAAATCCTGTTTTCCGCTATATGACAACTATTTTAGTCTCACAGTTTTGTACCAAATATTTTTATTTGTAGCTGAGAATAAAGTGTGCTATGAATGTATTTGGTTGTCCATGTTTATTCAGTCTGATGATTTGACAACATGTTTGGTTGTCTATCTGTGTTTATCTTTTTCAGTGATTATCAAAGTAATCCTATAGAACAACCATGAAGAAACTAGTCAAACCAGATCTTGTGTGTCAACCTTGTGGCACTGAACCAACAACACATAGCTGTGAGTAACTTGAATTTTGTTTGTTTATATATATATATATATATATATATATATATATATATATATATATATATATATATATATATATATAAACAATATATATATATATATATATATATATATATATATATATATATATATATATATATATATATATATATATATAAATAGAATATGCATTAAAATATAATT